>PNEQ01126858.1:23968-41787 GCA_003012365.1 Medauroidea extradentata | reverse complement strand
TATAACTTACATTCTGAATTATCAGTTTTTGATTTCCAGGGGGAGGGTATGCTCAAGTCACTGGCACGCAAATTGTGTGCCGAGGTACCTACTGAGTTTCGCTAGCCGACCACATATGGAATGTATGATGTTACCTTGGATTCACGTTAAACATCTTTAACATAATTTTTCCTCGCCTGTTAATAGCCGGGCACTTTTATATTACACGTGACGCAGTTGTTTGTTACTCAGGTCTGAATTCCGGCAGGTTCTGGGCTCGAATTCCGTTAAAAGCTACGTGCGAACGTTCAATTTCGACACACAATAACTACAAGGCAGATCGAATTAGTGCAATTTACATGTAGTTGTTTAAATGGGGTAAAATTACAGTTCGCTTTACACTTAGGTTCCTCTACAACATCAGCTGACATATCGTCGGTATACTGCCATAAGTGATTAAGTCAATAATGTTATTTTGTTTAAAAACACTATTAAATTGTAGATATTAACAAAAATGTGGTACGTTTCTTTACTGTGGCGCAACAGTACGAAATGACGAATATACTTAAAACTTGGGCAATTGTTCGTAAACAACATATACATATTCCTAGCATTTTTATCATTTTATCTCATTTTGACTGGGTCACTTTTGGCAGTAAAACGACGATATATCATCTCACTAATATTAAGTTTGCTGTACCAAATACGTTTCCGTGAAACCGTTACCCACTGAAACTTTGTAATGGCAATAAAGTTCCAGTGAATATGTTGAAAATATGTAATTGAGGGCACCATCACCAATGGATGTATACAGGGTAAAAGGGTAAATAAGATGTTTTTCATTCGATTCATCTCTTACCTTAGTTGTCTGTAACTACCCCACAACGTCAAATTGGCAGGGTTATAAATAAGGACCAGGCGAAGTCGCCGTTAATGTCAGGGACAAATTTAAGACTGCTTTTCGCGTGGACAGTTATAGATACTCATCCTGCTGCAGAACTAGCCGCTTGGACAATCTAACATTTGATGACTGAAGTACCAATCTTGAGTACAAATAGGTTCTTCAATTAAAGTAAATATTACCAGCAGTTGCGAATAATACTCGCGAGCAAAGCCGCGGGGGACTGCTAGTTTGATAGATCAAAATATAAGAACGTGTAAAATAACAATTTTACTAACAAAGGAGTTTCCGTACTATTTGGGTAAATTTACTTTCATTGCTAGTCATTCTTATGTATAGTTTGTCGATTATCTACGAGAGAACGTTTGTATTCTTATTGCAACTGTAAAGTAGATTTAGTGCTTCATTTTATAAACAAGACGTTAAGGAGTATTATAATTCTGCGGAAAACCTTATCCAAGAGTTCGAAGGCTTTCGTGGGCGTTGTGTAAATATTCTTGATTTTTGGGTAGTCACACTGAAGGTGACTTCAATCCTAACAGTGACATCATGGAGCCGAATGGAGCAACTGTAATACATTCGACTCGGATTCGGGAGGACCTGGTTTAGATTCCCGACTCTGATCATCATGAACTCAGTTTTTCATGTTTACCCGAAATCACGTAAGGTCAGTAATAAGATGGTTCCTTAACAAAGGCCGTGGTTTCTGTACTTATGTGAAGTTATGTGTAACCGTCTCTAATGACTTCATTGTCGACGAGACGTAAAGCCAACTCATTCACTAACTATTACTCGACTATCGAAAAACATCTTTAAAAAAATGTACTGGAAGTAGGATACTTTTGCACAATTTTTATTTTCTGCGTGTGTCAACTGTGAGTAAATATTAATGTGATGTCGTGTTGACATTCATTCTTTTATTAATCGTAAGTAAATTTCTTTACTCCAGGCTTCAATATGTTGGAAAAAGATATTATTTTGAAAAGACTCTCATCACCCCAATTTCGGTACGAAATCGTGTACAGTAACACGATAATTCACAGTAAATAAATATTTCGTTTTTAACGTAATGTAATGCCTCACAACATTCTATTATTTCTTTTATATTTAAAAATTGCGAAAACGACAAAAAAATCTCACATTAAAAACAAATGGAAACAAAAAAATTCCAGAAGGGGTAATAGACATTTCAAGTAGAATTTCTAGCAAATAGCTGAATTCAAAGTAAAAATTCCTGGTATTCAGTAATGTTATAAAATTCAAAGATATATATATATATATATATATATATATATATATATATATATATATATATATATATATATATATAAAATTTTATAACGTTTAACCTTTAGTACTTGGCCCCTTATTCAGTGTAAATTATTTCATTTCGGTAAGTCTGTTGGTTTTCACAGGTGCAGTAACATGCACTTTTTTTTACTGTGAATGGCATTATGGTAATGTTGAAGATTTTCCACAGGAGGATAAAGTAGTCTGTAGTAACGTGTACATAACTAAGACTTGTGATACATTTGTGACTTGAACGCAATATGCGTTGACAAGTGCGCTTGTGTGTAGGAGAGTGGTACCGTGGTGGTGCCTGCAGGAGCTACGTCCAGAGGTGTCTGCGGCGACCAGGAGAACTACCTGTACCTGACGTGGCCCGCGTACACACGTTCGTCTGACGTCAACAACGTGACGCTGCTGGTCGCCTCGCCGGGAGGCGTATACTCTATCCGCCGTCTGTGGGCCAGTCTGCTGCTCGACCAGGCACAGTTCCCCGGCGCTACAGGTCGGTATACCCTCACTGCATAAGTATGTTTCCTATAGTTTATATTTTGTTAATTGTATGCCCCGAAACTAAAAAAAAAGTTTCAATTCTTTAAAAATAACTGGCTAAACTGATTTCAGTATAGATTACCAGAGCCCCACAAGTAGATGAAAATAAAGCCCAACAATTTTCAGGAACTAAATGACAAATAATATCCTAGAAAAAATACATAATTAATGCAATGATGGTTCGGTTTTTTTTCGTTGCAATACAGACTACTTGGGTGTAATGGTAATGAATAATAAATAACAGCACCAGCCATTACAGTAATATTATGGACAGTTTTATTTGTCATGATTGGTTTGGATTAACACTGTCGCTGTTTCTCAAGTGCCGATTTTTTGTTTTTAATTTTTACTATGCCATACTATGAAGAAATTAAGAATATGTGTTTTGTATTGGTCTAAAAATTAAATCGTTTATGAATATTGAACTAGGTTAAGTTTTTATTTAAACACTTTAAGTTCTAAGCCGGCCAAGAGCTGAAGAGTTTAACCTCGTATTGTATAAACAAATTAAATTAATATAAATAAATAAATATCGAACTGACCGGCTCGGTTGTCAATCAACTTGAGAGGTTAGGTGTTGCAGTCGTCACAAATATTTTAATACTATTATATTAAGTCACGAGGTTAACCTGGGTAGGGTAAAATGCTTAGCTTGAAGCGCTCAAATAATAACTCGAGTAGAATTTTTCAGTTTCTAGTTAGGCACGAGAGCCTGTTTTGCTTGCCGGTATTAAAGAACAACCTGATGATCAAGTAAATCTGGTCTTGTGACCGAGTAAACATAACTTACCACAGCAGATTACTTAAGGCCCTTTTACACGATCAAATATGTATTGAACTAAATTTATTTAATTAAATTTATTGAATAGCACAAGGATTCAAGGCAATTCATTCAATAAATATTTAAGGTACTTCATAAAACATTTACATACAATTTGTAAACAAATTATACAGAAAATAAATACTGTAACTGTTTTACAAATATCTACTAATAATGCACAACACAAAAATATCTGGTTAAACCAACACAAAATTTCTCATTATTTTTGTAAAAATTATTTAAAACAAATAATGGTCGTATTAATGTTTAATGAGCTTTTATTCGCATACAGAACTCAGTTAATATGTTATTTGAATTAATACTGTCATTAAAACTTTTTTTATGTTCATAAGTATTATAATTCAAGAAAATTTCTAGCATGTTCGAAACGAAAATCTGTAACGAAATTCAAGACATTCAATAAATTGAATTACAAAATGACCGCGGTAAGGAAGTCAGCATGGCACCACATATCATTCAAGAAATTGAATTCAATAAATTTGACAGAAAATTGAAGCAACATTTGATTGTGTGAAAGGGCCTTTAATATAACCGTCTTTGGTGCGAGCAATGTTGCTTCTGGCAAGCAGTAAATAACGTGCTGTGTAGTCGGTGATTTAATTATCAACCAATGCGTATAACCTTTTATAATTCAGTCCATTCATTGACAAGGTGCTGGCAGCATTGCATTGGTTTCTCACTTTGTGCAGTGCGGAACATAAGTTTTAAGGTAACTGAAGAGTTAAACAAATATTTACTTTATGAATTGATTCTTCTATAAATAAATGATGCGTAGGTAATGCGTTTGATACAATTACGAACACTTTTCGGAGTAATTGGAATAGCTTGAAGTGACATCGGTTTTCAAATGCACTATTCATAAATTAGAAGAGATGTTACCTAAAGACTGTTGAAGTTTCAGAAGTGACGTTATGAAAATGCTTCATTGACTGCTGGGTCCTGGAAAGTCCCAAAAATATCTTCGAAATAGTTACTGTTTTGTTACTGCTAACTACATACTTTCGTACAATATCTAGCAGGTTGAATTCTGCAGTAATTTAAAAATAAATCATTGAATTATCTAATCATTATACAGTCGTAATATCAGAATAGTTTCTTGTGCTACCGAATTGAACACATGTTAATGTATATTTATTTGCACCAACTGTCTAATTTAGAAACCCTGTAAACTGCCACTGTTAGATTAAAAATTGTTAGTGTCTCTAAAATAAGTGTGGTGTTTTGTGTTAATTTTATAAAAGAGTACTTCAAAGAGTTATTGAATTTTAATGACACTTAAATTTTAAGTTTTAAAATGCATGGCATTTTTGTCACAAGAGATATAACGGTGGTCATTCATTGATGGTGAAACAAATTATTAAAGAAAAAAATTTCCTTCAGAAAGAACATTTTGGTTGAATGTCCACTAAGGCCTTGTTCCCCTTAAATGGCACCCCTGACACGGCCTAAGAAGCAAGTGTGCGACATGTTGCAGAAACTGCCGTGGAGTTGTCGACGCAGGACAACCTGGGATTGTTCCAGACGTCCACACAGAATGCGGTGGAGTGTCGCGAGAGAAACGTGACTGCTGCCAACGGTGATGGTTACTTCACCTTGTCAGGAGTGCAGTTGGCCGTGTACGACCCGGGCCAGACGACGACCAGCAACAGTGAGTATACCCAGCTCTCACGGCCTTCTCCAGGAGAAATTATTGTGACGATAATACTTTTAAGAGTAACGGTGCACGGCCATATTACATTTACAATATCCCCCCCCCCCCCAAAACAAGCATCCTTGAAGGTGTATCAACAATTTTAACATTTCATTCTTTAAATATTAGTCTACTACACCTTTCACGTTGTTAGATAATACATTACTTCAATGTAATCTGACATTTGTCGGAAGATAGCACAATCTTTCTCTTTTTCCAACAAATGTAAAAGAAAATGGAAGTAATTTACTCTCTAACAGTGTAAAAGGATTCAGTAGATTAACTTTTGGAGTATGGAATGTCAAAATAATATATGTTCGTCTTCAGTTCTGACAACCTTGTAGTGGAAGAAATACTGATAGTTACAGACAGTCGTATGCCATTCCCCTTAAGAAAGTTTCCTTGCGCAAGTTCAATCCTGAGCCATCCATAACGGAAATACGCAATTTTACTTTATCAAAAATAAAGACTCAACTAGTTTTTAATTTAATTCTAAGATTTGTTTGCCCTGTTACAAATTATAAACACACCTCTTTCGTGTGCAGTTTAAGTGGTTTCTTTTGACAATTGTTACAGTTTCGGTAATAGTTTTCAACGATCTCTGCATATTGTACAGTGAGGTGTAATGCTCCTCAGGCAGTCTCCTTACTTTTACCTTAGTAGTTAAAGTTACATTATTTACCTGAACTGATGACATCGTGGCATCTGTGTTGATGAAGATAATAGAGTTTGAGGGGTGAAGAACTGTGTCAGTTGATAACATTAGCGGGAGAAGTGTAGGTTATGTGCGAGAAAGTAGTAGAAGGGAGTAATTGATGCTTCTAGGAAAGGTTTGCTTTGTTTGTTAAGAAAGAAATGCGCAAGGTTAGGTAAAGAGAGGAGGGAACTGATGGGCAGCAAAGATATGTGACGCACCCCCTGCGCAAGCAACACGTGTTGTCAGGCGCGAACCACTTTTCCCGCATCCCTTCGGGTTCGCATTCTTCATTTAGGTGTTTATAATTCATATAAACACCAAATGTGTTCCATTGTCGTTAACTGCTGCATTTATCTTTCTAAGTCAGAATACTTAATTTTTACCCTTTCCCTCTCACTTAATCGACAATTATACAAGACGTAAGATATAATTTTTCCTATGTTTTCGCTTATTTCTGCCACACGTAAATTTACGTCTACAGTACGGTTTCCATTTTACAGATTTTACTACTGCGAAGTCTTAGTATTAATATGGTAAAAAGAAACACATCTGTTTTATTTTATCAGACGGTTAATCAGCAAACATCAGATTTTTTTAAAAGTTTTTTTTTTTCAAACATTACTCGATTTATCTTCAGTTATTAAAGTATGTAATTGTAAAGTTCTGAAATGTACGGCAATTATAAAGTATGTGGCAAACTGCCTCGAAATCTGTAGGATATTACTCAAATAAATTGTGTACTCAAGCTTTCAAATTGGTAGTTTAAGCATTTGTTTCGCTTGGAAATGTATTTTTTAAAAGAAATTACTGTTGTTTTGAACTGTTCAGTAATCAGACTATACAGTGTTTCTATCATATTAACAAGGCTTGCTACTTCAGCCTGTCTGGCGTTTGAACTGGGTTGCGACGTGTTCAAAAAAAAATATTTTCCTGACGAAACGATTAAACGTTCTATTAATAGAGAATATATTCCAGATGATGATGGAATGGAGTTCTCAAAACAGCACGCACGCTATAAATACTATTTCCAAGCCCTCCAACACTGTAGAAAGTGGCTTGCCCAGACTGTTGTATTTCAACTTAATACATGGATATTAACAAAACTGCGATAAAGACATACATTGTACTTTGTTGCGAAGTCGCGTTTAATAAATATATAGGATGTCCTAGCAAGCATAGTGTATTAAAGTGAAGACGTATTATTGTATGAACTGACTGTAGAAACTGTAGACAAATTCCTCGATAAGATATGTAACATCCTCATAGCAAATACATATGAAATAAAATGTCTACACAAACGACACAAACAAAATTCATGCAAGAAAGTAGCCCTTTTATTCCAAAATAAAATTTATGGCAAATTATTGATTGGCGGAAATTGGTTGGATGCTATTCCTTAAATTATAGGAAAAAAATAGGCAAAATAGTGATATACATCTCTCTACCAGATACAAAACGTATTTAAGTATTTCATAACACTTAAATATTGATTTTACTCCACATAATGTTAATACAGAAGTTTGTTCGGCAAATTTCGGTAGCTCAGAAGGAAAATATAAGTCTTTGATAGTTCTCAGACCTCTAGTTAGGTTTAGGAGTTTTGACTTTGTCTTTCAAATATACTACATCTGCTTCGTTGAAATCAGAATTACTAGTGAACAAAATATGAGGCATTAATTTTAATTAGGTTGTCAAAAGATCCGAAAATCTCGTGGAGTATATTAGTTCTTCCTTAAGGAAAAAAGGGCGAATGGTCTGTAAGTGACATCTTACCCATACAGCGCATATACGTTGTAGCAACGTTGCTGCAACGTCACACAAAAAATTTTCAATGTTGCAGCAATGTTGAATGAAGTAACTGAAACGTTGTAGCAACATTGCTGCAACAGGAAAATGTCCGTTTTTATTCGACGTTTCTAAACAACATTGCAGCAACGTTGATTAGAGGATGTTGCAGTAACGTTAATTTGGGGATGTTGCATAAACGTTTATTTGGGAACTTTGCATCAACGTTGATATGGGATATAGAATATATAAAGACCCACTTGTGGCTATGAAACAAGAATAACTATCATTTCTAAACGACATTTAACGTAATTAAAACTAAACTGGTAACACAATATTTAAACAACAAATAACACTCATCAAACACCTATACAAGGATGCTACAGCACTATTGGCACGAAAATTTGTTGTAAATCAAAAGTTTACGAGAACATTTCTTAACAGTTTAATAAATGAGATAAAAGAAAGAATGTACCTTGAATACCCCGCAAACTAGCGCAAGATAAAAATACACGCAACAGCAACAAGCAGACCACCCAAACAAATTGACTGTAATGGTGGCAAGTACATCATTAATGTATTACAAGTCAAAAAAAGCAATTAAACACATTAATATAATAATTGAGCATTAAAAAACCTCAGCAATAATTGAATTTATAATGAAAATAATAATTACACAAATAAGTCGTAGTTCAAAATAATTTAAAAGCTTGTTTAAAACAGAATCTCAAAGGAGAATTCTTAACCAGGTAGTAGGCGACCATTGTCAACGTTGTAACAACGTTACAAAAAAACCTCAATATCAACGGATTAAAAGCTGAAACGATGGTACTTTTAGAAACGTTACTGCAACGTTGACAATGGACATGCAACCAAAATGAAGCAATACAACGTTGTGGCAACGTTTCTGCAACCAAGTGTGCTGTATGGGTACGTACATCCCTCGTTGGCTTGAGGCTCACTACAAATATATAATTGTAAAAATACATAAAATTGTTGGCCTCTTCTCAACTGGCACACACTGTAATATTAAATTATTAACTAAACCAAACTCCCGAGGGTTCCTATCGTTACGTCGGCGGCAGTAAATCAAGCGTCACATCAGAAGGCCTGCCGCATACGTCTTCTCACAATGGTAGTTTTTAAAAGAAGCAAGAAAAATGCCACTGATAGCGTCGGTCAATCACCTCAGAGAAATAGAAATGTTCTCTTATTTAGAGAAAGAATTACTAAACATACTGATAATCATTCCTTAAACTGCATAAACCTCTGAGTATCTCAGTAAACAGAAAAATTAATAATTAATCACATAAGGCATAATGTGACAAAATCAAAATTAGCAGGTTCAAACATAAATTGGACTTTAAATAGGCTTTTAAACATTAATTTAGATTTATTCATCCCAAAACATAAACATCAGTAAAATATATTAATTAAGTAAATTAAAAATTATAATTTATACCGATAGTTACTTCAAAATAAAATATACAACTGTAGTTACATTATAAGGGTCATCGTTTGAAGTCACATTCAGGCGAGTCGCCTATGGGAAACCTGCAGGCTAGTTAAGTGGCTTGCGCAAAGAGGCCATGTGACACTTAGTGCGCAAGTAGATGTAGCCCATATCATTCCCTTGCTTCCTGCTGACATTTCTTTATGGAGTTGCTGCGACTTAAAAAAAAAAACAATTAAGGTAGTGTATACCATTGTGACTATTTATTTGTTTTGAAATTTGCATTGTAAAATATTTAATGTTAAACAGAGTTCATAATTGTATCTAAAAATCCAACAATTATTTTCTAGTTGTTTCATGATTTTGTCACATCTCTTTGATTTGAAGTTACAAAAACAACAACAAAAATAAAAGGTACGTTAAATTAATTTGAGCACTTGAACAGTCACATGGTCACGGAAAATTTTAAATTTTTTAATCATTTAAAATTGTGTACGAGATATTGTGTGTTTGTAGACATGTATTGTGACTATATATTTTTCACCGCTGTGAAATTTTTTTAGCTCTCATAGTTAGGGCCCGGTAGTTTCCGCAAAAATATTTTTTCACAGCTTTGTTCCAGTGCCTTACGTGCGCACCTGCATTTCTTCTTTGTGGTCAGTAATTGGATGCCTTTACATACAACGTCTGGAGGTTAAGCCCGCAAATCACAGACGTCTTGTGTCACAGTTATCCATGTACTGATTGGTACAGTCAAATTAATAATAACTCGGCACAAAAACACTCTGCCAATAATAATGAAGTTGAGCTGCGGGTGTACACGTAAGACACTGAAACTAAGTGTGGCAAAAAAATGTTTCGCCAAAACTACCGGGCCCTAGTCATAGTTTTTGTATAATGGCGGGCCAAAATTCAAAATTTACCTAAAATGGTTTTAAATTAGATAGGAAAACGAACCGACTTAACGAAATGCAGCAATTCGCACTGAAAAACAGTGTCACGGGCTCAGCATAGAATTTTCGTATTTTTAAAAAATTACTGAATTTGAAATAAGAGTTGCCAATTTTTTGTAAGTTTATAAAAATAATAAAAATATATGTCGTACAAAATTGTATATTATTAAAATAATTATAATTTTCGGTGGAGCGCCACCTTAAGGGAAAGCATGTTTCCCTCGCTAGGCTAGGACATACTCTCTTACGTTAAGCTGACAATATTTACGTTAAGATAGTATTGTATGTTTAATTACAGCGGTGGACTGCGACACGCTGCTGCAGCAAGGTGGTGAGAAGAAGGGAACTGGGCTGGACACAGTCTCCATAGCCATGATCGCAGTGGGCTGTGCTGCAGCTTTGGCTCTGGTCGTGGGGCTGGTGCTATGGCTGCGGTGGAAGCGCACCTACATCTACGATACCACCTATGTCTGACGTCACCAAGTGGTGGAGAGGGGTTCTTACAATGCCCGCTCCGTAACCACAGCCCTCCCACCGCGAGTAGTTTACTTCTTCTCCCTTATACGTCATATTATTTATTATTTCGTGCTTTCGTCTCTTTCGTACGAGACTTCAAAATCCCAGCTTAAGGCTCGGTTTCAGTCGCCATTTTGAAACATTTTATTTTTCACTTTAATTAAATAGTTTATTTTTATTTGTTTGGCTGATTGCAGTCTATATGTACGTCGTAAGTTCAACAGCCATATGCCTGCACTGTAGCCAAAGGTAAATGAAATTTGCGGTACAGTCACAAATTCCACATTTTTTCTCAAAATTTCATGAAAATTACAAACAAAATAATACAATATGAAGACTGAAAGCGAGCCTTAAAGTCGGAGTGTTAGACAATTTTATTTTCAGATTTTTTAAGCCATAACATTTAATTAAAATGTATTATTAAAATTTTCTCTTCGACTCTTCTTGGTAAACTGCTTGGCATAAATAATTAAATCTTTCATTAATTTGTCGCGTAGAATCATTGCACGAGAATTATTGAAAGTTAACCTATAATTCTCTTGCAATGATTTTGCATGACAAATTAATTAAAGATTCCATTATTATTTATGGCAATCAGTTTACCAAGAATATGTCCTATGCTTTGCCGAAGAGAAAATTCTGATAATATAATTTGAGTAATTTTTATGGTTCAAAAACTTAAAATACAATAAAATTGTCTAGAACTCCGTCATAAGTACTCTGCCTAGCAATATTGCAGTCAGTAGGTTTTAATAGTTTTGAAATAAACTCTTCTAAAATAATCAAACAAAAAGAATTGTGTGTGGAATACTGCAACACAAAAAAAAATTAATGTATTTTTATTGTTAATTTAACATATTTAGATATTAAGTATTAGATCTAAAACTTTGTAATATTTCTTAGTGTTGGCGTAATTCTGAAGAAAATTTGCGTGGAATATATATTGTATGTGTTATTCCTCTGGTACCTCATTTTGTTATATCAAAACAATAACATTTTGTATGGGACATGTAAACGTTTGGTTGGAACAAGTTTCGATGAACTCATTTCCCGATTATTTTTTTAAAATTTTTAATACTTCCAGAGATGTACTCAGAACAGCAAAGTTAGCTTGAACTTCTAGCTTTCTGAATCTTTACAGTGTGTGTCTTGAAGTTTTCTTCCGGACGATCAGTTTTTTCAGTTTTGGGCGATACGCATTGAACAATCTGTAGCATTGTTCCATTTAGTGCATATATTTCAATGTTTAGGTGACTTGTTAATGCGGTAAAATTGAAGAGGGTCCGATTGCTTTGTGATGTTGGCTGACATTGCGCCAAGCCATGGTATGGTGATCAGTATATAAACTATTCTTATGTTTTACATTGAACTAAAATTACTTCTGGCCTTATTATTATTATTGTCATTTATACTCATGAGCTACACCGAATGCTTGTATATAGCATTAGAGTTCAGATTTTAAATTCCTCATAGCTCCACTCGTACCCAGTGGCGAACAAGTCAGTCTAAGAAACTGCCAACCCAAGTAGCGTGCAAGTTGAAAAAACTCGCAGGCTACGCTAAAAGATCCCATACGAAAAGTTGTTGTTACTTGGTAGGTAAGTTTATGCTGATTTTTTTAAAGTCAGTTATTATGTACATGTGTACATAATAACAAGTTAATCGATGCAAGGAACGAAAATAGACATTATCACATTGCAACTAAGTAATGTATGATTGACCTATGTATTTAATTTTGACACAAAGTACAAACAAATAAAATACATTAAGGTGCAACAAGAGTTTGTATGTGTGCAATTCAGAGACATGCAATGAAATAAAAAACAAGCCTGATATTTTTAAAACCACATTGCACAGAATTTTACATTACAATCTTATAAATGAAATTATAGTTTATCACACTTATTACGCTTAATATTCATTCACTCATTCATTAAAATTTTTTACTGTCGAATGAAAATAGAAGATATTTTAGTAAATGTTATAGAATTATTTACTTATGTTTAAATACTTTAAAATCTGTTAGTAAGTTAAATTATCAAATTTAGGTAACTCAAGTTTATTGCGGATGTTGTAGTTATGTAGGCTATTGATTTCTTGTCATACTCTAAAATGCAAACATTTGTATGTGTTAATGAAAAAAAATGTTTATTCAAGAGTAGTTTCTGCGTCCTTAAATAAACTCAGTATTTTAACGAAGTGCCAAAAATGTCAATAACATTTTTAAGAATATGGCAGGTTTGTTGTTTTATATATTATGTTTATAGTTAATTTATACAAAATACGTAACTATGTAGATTAGCCGATCGTATGATTTATTGATAATAGGTTTACTGAATGTTCTAATGTATAAGAAGTGACTGAAATGAATTCCTAAAATATTCATAAAGATTTAATGAAATTTTATGCATTTACAAAAATTAATAAGCTTTTATAAAGAGAACAAATGTGTGTATTATGTGTAAATATAAGTTAAATGTATTTATTTCGTTATTGTGTGTGTATATCTGTTGTACGTATGTTAATATAACAAATTAAATCAACGTAATAAAAATAGTTTTCTGTTTATTCATAAAAAATATATTACGGTGGAAAAAATCTCATCCAAAACCAACTATTGTTATATCAGAAGCAACAGTGTCATCGATATCCACAGAATAGTTTTTGATCATGTACAGCAAAGCAAATTCGTCAGTCACGCGGGAAGCGTTCACTATGTACCAGTAAAAAAGTCCGTCAAATCACAACAGAGAACGGAGGCCGTGAAATTATTCTATAACGTAATTTTCGCAATAACATAATTGTTTAGCCAGTTTTGCGCAAACGTCTTAAATTGCATGCGTGGTTAGCAGTTAATGCATTTTAAAGTAGGGTAAGTTAATTAAAAGGTGAAACACGACAAGAGTTGAAAAATAAAGATTGTTTATATTTTGGAAGAAATTTATTTTGAATACTTGCTTGTACCCGCGACTTAGTTGGAGGTGTTTTCAGTATAATGCGACAATATTTCTGAATAAAAGAAATTTTGAAAAGTGATAAATGTTTCAAAATTATGTACAGGATCATTTATAACCGTTTTACAAACATTTTGAAAAAGAAAATTGTTTAATTTTTTTTTGTACCTCGTTCTGCCCGTCTACTCCCTTTGCCACCCATTTAACTTTCAAATTTATTGGCAGAAATCTTTGCGTGCCCACACAACAGCGCCGGTAAAACTCACGTTTATTTATAAACAGAAGTCTAAACATCGTTTCCATGTTATTAACACCAAAAGTGATTAAACCCCTTTGTAGAATAATTTTCAAAAATTCTTTCTTGGTGCTCACCTACATTATATAATCTGTCTTGCAGTTTTTGTGTGTCAGAACGACGAACAGCTGTGCCACATAACGTCAAAATTATTTATAATTTCCTAGGCTCGTAGAGGTTGTACAACAACACGTCTCGATAGAACTGTAGAAAGAAACTCCTGTATAATTTATTTCTCGCTGGTCGTACTTTCTTTTCGAATCGTCTGCCTTGAAAGTTTACGAACTAAGCTTTGTTCTTAATTAAGTTATGTTAAAAAAAACTGCCATTACTTTTTTAGCATCTTTCTGACGTGAACACCGCCTCAATTTTTCCTCTGGTAAGATAAGTATATTCGGCTGATAGAAAACAAATTGTACGCCTTTTCACCCCTTTAGGTGTCGGAATTTAGAAAAATCTTAATTTCCCACCATAAATAATTGTTCAAGTATCCATGTGAAGTAAAATTCACTACGATAGCTCATTCGGTCAAAGCAAAATCGTTCATTCATTAAAAATCACATATCACCCCTGTACACTACTGAGAGTTCTAATTTTGAACAATCTTAAAACTTTTTGCGGTCATTTACCTTATCATCATCCTGAAGCAAAAATAAACTGAATATCTCGATGGGTTCAATACACAGGTGTTCAGGGAGTAGACGTCAATAAAGAGGCGGGTGATAGAGGGGCCTAAGATCTACCAAACAAACCGAACTTGTATAATCCGATTTGCAACCGTCTAAAAGTTATGAATTTTTAAAGAACATTTGTCTATACACTACCCTGAGCTAAGCATTTACTGATGGTGGAAAAAGTAATGGTCCATGTGGAACGAAATTTTTACACATCGAAGGTGATTAGTGTCGTCACATTTAAATACACATTTCATGTCACTTCGTGGGTTAAAAAAATCACTTTCACAAAAGTTGTGTTTGGTTCTGAAAGATGTCTCTAGTTTGCACGAGGAAAAAAATTATCAGTGGGTAACATAAATGATCACCCGCTATTGGAAAAACTGCTCCATAGTATGACCAGTCAATTAATTAGTAAAAACCAGTATTTTAAATTAACAAACGTCGATCCAATAAATGTGAAAACATAACGTAGTGCAGAAAATTCACACAATGTAAAATCTGTCGGGTCAGCTAGTATTGATGAAAACTGGTATTTGCCGTGCCCTTATGGTAGCGAATTTTATCCATGGTTGCTTTTATGCAGTTTTCTCTTGTGATTTCTTGTTCAGAAGTTGCTGGAGTGTTATGGGCACGGGAGCAGTAATTATTTCTTCCAACAGGAAACACAACATCTACCAGTGAAGTAGTAAGTAAACTGGCAAATCGATTAGTCGAGGAAAGTATATCAAGTTAGTTTTCTGACTGTGGCTACAATACTCGAGCTCGCTTGAAGTTGGATGTTTCGTGAAAGAAAGTTCGGATGCATCTGTTGTGGCCCATTCATTATTTTATTAAATATTTCCAGTGTTTACCTTCGTACAAGTTCAACTAATAACACACTTCATTCTCGTTCAGACATTTTGAAAGGTATGTACTGTTATTAATAAAATAAAGAGTCCTAAATAAGTAGCTGGTTTTAATTCTGCAAACGTTAAGTTAACCTGTTAAATAATTGACAATTTCCAGCATATTAGCTTGCTCGGCTACTGAGGATGATAAACATGGCCAAGTATGTAGACGTGTTTGCAATTACATCCAAAGGAAAAAACAGTGCAACTATTTGTATCCCACTGGCCTAGATATGCCTGCTGTGTGTGTTACTGGCAGATACGAAGCAGAAGCCACCGACAGTGTTTATAAACAAGGCCATGTGGAGCAGCCATGACCTACTCCGACATCACCAAATGTAGTAACAAGGAGGCAAGCCTGCCGGAGGCTCACTGATGTCTCGCAGACTGAACATCACCATGTTCACTGACAAACAAACACACGCACTCTGCTCGTTATAAAGAGTAGAACACGACTACTCACTCACATTAAAAGCAAAAGAAGAATTTAAGGAAGATGGTGCACTGCCATCTCTAATATGCAGTATTTTCTCCACTACAAGCATTCCTGAAAGACAATCAACATTGTAACATACCATGCTATAAAAGCTAGTCTACTGCACCTTTTTACAATGTTAGGTAATAATTTACGTCCCTATTATCTGATATTTGTTGGAACACATGAAAGATTGTGTTATTTCTTATCGTCCAGCAAATGTCAGATAGTATAAAAGTAATTTATTTACAACAATGTAAAAAGCTGTAGTAGACTAACATTTAGAGAAAGAAATGTCAAAACTGTTGATACGCCTTCAGGAATGCTTGTAGTGGGGAAAATACTGAAAATTGAAAATGATCGTGCACCATCGAGGACAGTTGCAAAGAAATGATGTATACAAGGACTGTTGTTTAGACTATACTGCTGTATTTTTGTTTTGATACATTTGTATATACATACAAAAATACATACATACACTCCTACATATATACAAAACTTATTAGATGACTTGAATTACAATAATTGGTAATATTTATTTGTTACGGTTATTACTTTACGAGTAGTTTACTTTCACCGTCAATAATAGCAACACGGCTTAAATTCCTCATTGATCTTTTAGGTCTAAGTGAGCATGTCGTTGCTACAAGTACAGCTGTGGTAACAAAATGTCTTCGTTGCAGGAAGCAAAGTTCCTGGCTATACTGGTTAACTACTAAGGTAAAGTTATCTTTCGCGATATCCTTTAGAAGAATAACGTTTACATTTCGGCTGTACTCAGGTGATCCGGACAAGTTATTTCCTTTCACACCCGTAATTATTTTAGTGAAGAAATAATATGTGTTCATAGAAATAATATGTATTCATAAACTTTTCCGTGGTATTAGCATTTCAGAAGGCAAGAGAACTTGCTGGTCTTTCGTATCTAAAATAGTAGTTTGCAACTTTTTTTATATTATCAAACAATAACTTCCCATATGGTGTACAACACTGAAAGTGAATATATTAATTATATTCTGAAAATGGGTTACAAAATTCTGTAACTGAATTACAGAGCAAAATATTTTTAAGGAGTGCAATTTAAATACATCAACCGTAAACTCTAAAGAAGTGGCTTTTCTAGGTAAACACCTAGTTGTAATAAAAAATGTAATATAGTGGATGCATAACTGAACCATTTTATAGTTTTAGTTTGTTATAGAATCATTTTTAATTCCGTATGACGAAGTAACAGAATTATAACGTAAGATAGTAAGTACCCCATCAGTATATATTTGACACTTGTTTCAAAAAATAAAACTATGCTAGAAAATATGTTGAACTCCATGAAGCATTGGTAGGTAGGCTTAATGAGAATCGGACACTTAGCACAACGAAGCAAAGAAAAAGGAATCTTCAGAGACCACCACATCCGTGATGTTACTATGATGTAAAAGTTAAAAATGTTTAATTTACAAGGAAAGCAGATTTCGTAAACGGAAACTGAACAGAACATGTATACAGAACGGATGAAACTGGACTGACGAAATAAGTATGACAACACGCACGAATAGGAAATCTTAATAATGGTGGGAAGGTGGTCTCAGAGGCGGTGCAGACATTTTAGGTTATTTTATAAATAGAGGAGAAAAAATACGTTGTTAACTCTAATTTAGGAATGGACAAAAAGTGTCCATACAACTTTTGAAACACTAATAACAGCGATAAAATGGTAAATAACAGCACATCATCCCCGTAGATTACACTTGCACATTACACCTAGCTGAAAAGTACCCTGCACATAGATAGTCGTATTGGTCGTTTTTTAAATGAGAGCAGACTTTTTTTTTTTTTTTTTTTTTTTTTTTTTTTTTTTTTTTTTTTTTTTTTTTTTTTTT
>PNEQ01126858.1:0-23868 GCA_003012365.1 Medauroidea extradentata | reverse complement strand
AAAAATTGAAAACCCAGATACATGTCTTTCGAGGGGTTTAAAAGTTTTTGTTACATATCTCGCAAGAAAATTTTGCTTGAGAAATTGCCCAATACTGTTAATTAAGACTGGCTTTTTTACTTTTTGTATATTGCCTCCAAGAAATTTTCAATTTTCAACTAATGCATTTAGCACTGATTTAAGTATCAAACTTGTCTCAATGTTCATAACACGAAAACATTCATGCCATCATCGCGTTTTGTCCATTAGATACCTGCACTCATTTCAAATAAAACCTCATAATCTGAAAGTGTTTAGTAATCTACCACATAGGTGATAGGTTACTTATGTGACGGCATGGAGAAGCGCCAGTCTCTAGCTAAATGTTACGTAAAGCGGCAGATAGTTCTTTTGTTGGAAGTAGCCGTGATGATGTGAATTCTGGTAAAAAAAAAAGCACGGTCAACTGTGGTATAACTTTCCAATCATAATTAAATTGGTAAAGCAATAAGAATGTATAATAAGGGGCACACAGTTTTGTTTAAAAAAATTATGACACATTGATGTTTTCTTCCGACAGAACAAAATATCCTTGCACAGGTAAAAATCGTTCAGTAACACCCAGACATTTACAAGTTTCTTCACGGCCAAACGAATAAACAACATATAATTTGGACAGATGTCGAGCTTATATTGTTGACATGTCAAAAACCGTTTCCATAACGTAGACATTGAAGAAATAACACAAACAGAAGCGATTTTAAGATATATTCTGCCCTGCGAGGAAAATTAAACGTTCTGAAATGGAAACAATGTCGGAAATTCTAGAAATATAAGTAAAAATTGTTCGACAAATAATATAAGTTTAGTTGAAATTCCTTCTGTGTTTAGTTTACATAATGCTCTGTCAGATCAAGTATGTACTTGTTTTGTAGTTCACAAGCGTACACATGGTTGGCATTTTCTCATTGCAGGCTCTGGATTGTCGTAGTAATAACATCACCTTCTGCTTTTCGTGAAGTTGGGAGGTGTTATGTGGAGGCGTCAGCACCCCAAATAATTTTGGTAGGAGAAGGCAGAGCCCTCAACCCTCTTCCTGCCCCCTCGCCGTAAAAGCCAAGCAACCCCAGTCACCATAAATTACAGCGGCTTGTTTTTGAAACCGTCCGAGGGAGTTTCCCCCTCTGCGGACTCCAGGTGTTAAGTTGGTCTCGTAAATTATTTATCCCTCGGTGTTTTGCGCCATGCCTCGGCAACACACATGGGGCTTGTGACAGAATTATAGTATATGGTCTCGAGCGACCAGCTGCCTAATAGTTTAAGAAACCTTCCACGAAATCGTTCAGCATTTTCTTCTTCGCTGTGACGTCCATTCCATAGCACCGTACAGAGTTAAGGGGTTTCCATACCTGTGCTTTAAATGTGTTTCAGCAAATTGCGGTTGTTCATTTGTTCACGAATCTAATTAACGTTCATTACAAATGTATATCTAAGAAAAAATACACACTTTGTATCACGTATGGGTTGGTTCAAGTGTTCAGCATTTTTATTTCAAACATCATTTTCGACTGGAAACTACATAACTACTATTTCAGCTGCTATAGCTCGGAAAGTGCCAACCTTATTCGTAAAACAAAAAGGTATAAACATGGCGTGAACTTTACACCGCATAAATAACACCGCATGAAATTCCGAGGTAAATATAAAAAATAGTAAAGCACGACATGACAGTTGAGTTGCTTGAGCGCAGAAGATGTACTGCATTCGTACGCCAATCAGCGACACCCTTAGACTTTGTGCTTGACACACACAAACACAAACTATCTAGGGATGGAGTGTTAAATCTCAAATGTTTGTTGACATTTTCTGGAATTCGGAAGTCGACACAAAAATTCCAACTTTACGACCGAACATGTTGCTAGAATTTACGGGTTTTCGGTGGATTATTTATGAGGCCGTAACTTTGTAACTTTGATTCCGGCGCAAGAGATAACGCCAAATACACGAGTCTTTCTGGCAAAACATTTCTTCAAGAAGGTGATAACATTATTTTTCCTGGATTTTATTTTTTAAATGTTTACTTTCAAACGCCTGCAAAATTCAGTAAACATTTCCAGCGCTAAAATATGTACGCTACCACGCCCTTTTATATCAGGTTTATTCGTATTTTTTATAACTACTCACGATTTTGTAAAATTTGTGTTTGTTATATGTGGTAAATTTATTAATTCTGCCTTATAGCGCTAAATCAGACATTCCCACTGAGACGTACATACACACTTATACTATAGCTAAATGCATATGTACAGTAATTAACAGAAAATATAGACTAGTAATTAATAATTTATTTTATTCAATTAAGCAAAAATGTGCTTAAGGAGAACTGTCCGAAGAGTTTTTGTACCAAAACTAAGAAGATATAAGCTTGATGAAAATATGTTGGAATTAGAAACTGTTTACAAAAAAACTCATTAGCTCGGTTGCACATGTTTGTATGCATAAAATTATTTGTACGTAATTACTGTGGTGGTATTTTACTAATTTTTTCTAAATCAATTAGTACTTGAACTAAAATTAAATGTGTTATTTGATTCAGAAATTATAATTTAATATTGTTTATATTACTGGCCGAAAATCGTTAAATGGTTAAACACCGAAAAAAAATTTTATGTTGAACAAGAATGTTGGTATTGTCCTGTAATATCAAACGAAGTTTTCGCACCGCTATCTCAACCCCCACGAAGGTATAGAGGTCAGACCTCTCGCTTCTCATCACAGCGATCCGCGTTAGATTACGATATGGTTGCTCCCGACTTCCGCGGGTGAGAAACGAATGGCGGGCGTTGCAGTTGGCTAGCGGGTTTTTTCGGAGTACTCACATTACAACCTCCCTTGCATTCCGCTGCTGCTCTATGCTCACCTCACACCATTCTCTTCAGCAGGGCTACTTCATGAGAATGTGACGCCAATGGCAGCATAGCTCTGAGGACCCGCTCTCCCAAATATCCTCTCACCCTTTGTCTTGAAAGGCAAGTGTTCCAAATTTTTATCTGACTGACGTACGTAATTACAGTATTCGAAATAGAAATGTACATCGAGTTATACACCGTTTGCTGTTGGAGAACGGAAGGTTTTACCAAGGTAAACCATTACTTATAAGTACACCTTTACTATCTCCAAGAATCAAGCAAGTAACTTCAAAACTTTCATACATTTCACGTAAACAGGATTTAGTTCTTGATAGCCCTGTAACCGAAAATATTATAATTAGAGAAAACTTATGGGCGTTTCAGTAATTCGCTATATATAAGAATTCGTTACAAATTTATATGAATCACAAAAACATATTCTTGAGAGTTGTCGAAACATTTTTCCAAGACTGTAAGTCAGTTTCATCACCTGAGAGTTGACGTTTGGTATAAATACATAACATGATGAAATGAAACTAAATTGGTAGTTAATGCTGCTTAAAGAAGTGCTGTGACGCTTCGCAACACTTTCCGGCAGAAAGTTGTTATTTACATACACTCATTTAAAATTGTTTTGTCCCCGTTGGTTTGAAGAACCCTCAAAATCTCAATGTATAAAAGTTAATGTTATTTACAAGTCCTATGTTTAATATGAAATAAAACAACTAAAAACGCTTTTTCCACCAATTTCGAGAAAAATATATTTTGATTTGCCATCTGAACCAGTGTTTAAGGCGTTGATTAAAAAAGTGAATGAGTTAAGCGACGTCGTAGTCAAATTTGTTGAGAACAAACATATATACTGTGGCAGCAAAGAAGGCAGCTATGAGTCAGACAGTTACTAACATAACAAAATAAGGTTTAAAATTAAAAAAAATTATTATGCGTATAATTGCATGTGCTTGACGCTTTTGAGATTGGATAAGTTGTTACTAGCCAACATGCAGCTGATAGTGTAGTTTAGTGTTTTTTTACATTGGGGTAGGGGTGGAAGACGGTAGGCGAAACCAGTATTTAGCGATACTCCATTACAAAAATTACTACAGGGGATACTGTACTTCCTGTTCCTGGCACTGTAGGCGCACGCACGTACGTGCGAGCATTGTCACGCATTGCGTGCGAACTGAATCTGCTTGTCTTTCGCGCTACCATTGATGAGAACAGGCTGGTATAAAGAGAAGATTGCTGTCTTGTACGAGGGACAGGTTTACCGTCCCGACCTCCACGGTTAATGGATGGAATGTAGTGATATTATTATATAGTACTAACCGTGAAATGAAGGAGCGGGAGTACTCAGAGAACACTTCATCTTGCTTAAATATCCGCTTCACTACCTGTTAGAGAGTCTTCAATAGGAAATTTCTCTTTTGTACAAGTCTGGTATCAAGCGGTAACTTTTTATACGCTTTTACGAAAAAAATATTTCTTAAATAAATTGTTCTCCTTAAACAATAATGGCGTAGTTTACATACCACTGCTGATAAATATACAATTACAATAATATTTCTGCAGATATGCGTACGATACCCGTATATTTAAAAAAAAAATCTCTTGTAAAATTTACAATTGTTAGTTACAGCACTACCTAATGTTTTTTTTTTTTTTTTTTTTTACTATTTCCCAATATTTTTTGTAATGGTACAAAACGTTTCGTGCAGAGTTACAAGGTGCCGCCGTACATTTTTTTTTCTTTGAACACAGACAATATACATTTGTTTTATTCGTTATTATAAGCATTTTCAACATTTTTACCACTTTAATAAACGTTCACATTTTTACCTATCTGAGAAAAAAACTTTTTGCAATTAGTTTAGATAATTTTTCTTGTAAATTTAATATTATTTTGAATCATTTGGAGATTTAGACTAAAGACATAGTTAACCGCAAGTTTATCGAGGAGAGGGGACGTGGTTGGAGTAGTGGGTAAGAGCACTCGCCTCCCAAGTCGATCCGAGCTCGATTCTCGGTGGGTCGCATAGAAGGTTACCGTGCCGTACGGATGCCATTGGTCAGCGGGAATTTCCCGTTTTCCCCGCTCTTCATTCCGACACTCCTTCATACTCACCTCATGCCACCCCAAAATCTCTTCACTCCGCGATTTTCTCGATGTCATTAATGAAACTAAAATAATAAATACACAGTTGTGTACAGGGCTTCAAGACGAGCAGTATGACCTAGAACACTTACCTGTTTTATATACCTAGGGTCGGGAAATATCCTAGTGAAGGGTGTGTTTGTGTGAGGCGAAAATCGATGAGACTACGAACGAAGCCGGCCGGCACATGTATTGCCTGAAGTCGTAAATGCGCGCGCAGTGTTCACCCCGTGAAGTTTTTACTGTGCAACATTTGGCTGACCCAATCGTTTTATTGAACCCATCACTGTAGCAAAGTCCAATGTAGTTGTAGACTTCAATTCGGACTGAATCCGTAAATCCGAACACGCTGCTCGCTGTTCGACCGCCAGTCAGCCTGCTCCTATCAGAAACTAGAACTCTTACTGAGACAAACTACAAGCAAGGTTACTACAACTGTTACTCAAGTGTCGTCACTACTAATGTTGATTTAGGGACACTAACAATCTGATACTAGCTGTGTAAACATAACCATCTTTCTAGTTGTTTTCTTCCAGGAGTGTGAAGTACTTGGCCATTCATCAGAAGGTCAATATTGTTTTTAGAATCCGGTCTTCGATGTGTATGTAAGCATTCCCAATCCAAACACAAGTTTGTTGTTACAACACACATTTTGTGAGTAACTCTATTTTAAAATTGGTTGCGCTACAAAACAATTTTCACTTGCATACCTGTTTCTTGCGATATAACGTATCTTATAAATACATTAGTAAAAAACTATGTGTTATGAGGTATAAGTCCTCTTCTGGAATTGGGGAACGTAAGTCACGCTGAAAATGATTGTAGTCAAGGGATAACGTAAACGTGCACAGTTTATAATAATTAAATCTAAAACATGAAATATGATGAAGTAAAATCTGTTTTTGGTTTTTATTAATCTTCTGTCAATTAAGAGGTTGAAAAACATCGTAGGAATGATTCTAAGTAGTTGTATACCAATAATTTTGGGCTAGGCATATATAGTGTACTTGTCCCATCAAAATTATTCATAGAGTTCTGATTAACTTTCAACGTGTGCACTTTACTGTAATTTATAAACTTCGTTTTTATGAATTACTAGCAGTCCCCCGCGGCTTTGCTCGTGAGTATTATTCGCAACTTCTGGTAATATTTACTTTAATTGAAGAACCTATTTGTACTCAAGATTGGTACTTCAGTCATCAAATGTTAGAATGTCCAAGCGGCTAGTTCTGCAGCAGGATAAGTAGTTATAGCTGTCCACGCGAAAAGCAGTCTTAAGTTTGTCCCTGCCACTAACAGCGACTTCGCCTGGACCTTATTTATAACCCTGCCAATTTGACGCTGTGGGGTAGTTACAGACACGTAAGGTAAGAGATGAATCGAATGAAAAACATCTTATTTACCCTGTGTACATCCATTGGTGATGGTGCCCTCAATTACATATTTTCAACATATTCACTGGAACTTTATTGCTATTACAAAGTTTCAGTGGGTAAAGGTTTCACGGAAACGTATTTGGTACAGCAAACTTAAGATTAGTGAGATGATATATCGTCGTTTTACTGCCAAAAGTGACCCAGTCAAAATGAGATAAAATGATAAAAATGCTAGGAATATGTATATATTGTTTACGAACAATTGCCCAAGTTTTAAGTATTTTCGTTATTTCGTACTGTTGCGTCACAGTATAGAAACGTACCACATTTTTTTGTTAATATCTACAATTTAATAGTGTTTTTAAACAAAATAACATTAATGACTTAATCACTTATGGCAGTATACCGACGATATGTCAGCTGATGTTGTAGAGGAACTTAAGTGTAAAGCGAACTGCAATTTTACCCCTTTTAAACGACTACATGTAAATTGCACTAATTCAATCTGCCTTGTAGTTATTGTGTGTCAAAATTGAACGTTCGCACGTAGCTTTTAATGGAATTCGAGCCCAGAACCTGCCGGAATTTAGACCCGAGTAACAAACAACTGCGTCACGTAAAGTCGAAAAAATTTATAAAAATAAAATTTTATTAAAAAAAAAAAAAAAAAAAAAAAACAAATATCTGTGTCCTCGGTTCATAGAGGTTGTACAACACCACGTCTCGATAGGTTACTGCAGAGTGAAACTCCTGTATAGGTTGTTTCTCGCTGCTCGTTCCTGCTTTTCGGATCGTCTGCCTTGAATATTGACCAATTTAATTTTATTCTTAATAATCACGTTTCTTACAAAGAAAAAAAAATACATACATTTTTTTTTAAATATTTACGTAAGCATCACTCTGACGCGAACAACACCTCAATATCGCTACTTTTTAGATAGATATCGTGGGTTGATGGAAAACAGATTTTGTGCTTTTTCACCCTTTTGGGTGTCGAATTTCAAAATATTTTAAATTTACATCTTAGACATTTGTATAAGTATCCAACTGAAGTGTAAATCACATCGCTAGCCCGTTCAGTCGAATCAAAATAAATAATTCACTAAAAAAACACATATCACCCCTGCACAATATTGACAAATAGAATTTCGAAAAATCTGAAAACCGTTTTGCGATAATTTCTGTAATCATCATCCTGAAGCAAAAATTAATTGTATATCTCGACGGGTTCGATAGATATCGAGGATTTATCTAAAATACGTTCAAGGTCTTTTTACCACTTAAGAGAGTAAATTTCGAAAAACCCTTGAATCACGTTTTAGAATACTTTATTAGTATCTCGTGGACGTAAAAAACATAACATTAGCCCGCTGGGTTCAATATATATCGACGATTAATTAAAAACGCTTTTCACCACTTTTCACCCCTTTTCACGTCCTTAGGTGGCGAATTTCGGAAATTCCTGAAATTACTTTTTAGGTATTTGAGTAAGCATCAATCCTAAACAAAAATTACGTATCTATATAAAAAACTATGGGATCGATATATATCGAATGTGAGTCGAAAACTCATATTACCCCATTTTAAACCAGTTTAGGGTCGAGTTCGGAAAATATATTTTAAATGGTACTTGGGATATTTACAAAAGCACCAATTTAAAACAAAGAGTACTTCGATATCTCCATTGAATCGATAGATATGGAAGGATAATCGAAAACACATTTCACGTATTTTCACCCCTTTAAATAAAGAATTTCGAAACGATTTTGAGTCCTGTCATAGACATTTGTAAAAGTAACCAATTAAAGTTAAAATCACGACGATAGCCAACTGTGTTTCAAAGATAAATACGATTCATTAAAAACACATTTTGCCCCTTTTTACTGCCTGGGGGTCGAATTTCAAAAAAACCTAAAACTACTTTGTGGGTATTTACGTAAGCAATATTTTGAAGTGAATATCAACTCTCTATCCCGAAGGATTTCATAGATATCGATAGTTGATTGGAAACACATTTAAGGGCTTTTCACCTCCTTAAATGTTGAATTTCGAAAAATCTTTATAATGGCTAATATGCATATTTACGAGTGTCCTATTAAAGTAAAAATCACCACGAATGACCGTCGGGTTCGAGCTCTATCGACGTTTCTTCGGAAACACATTTCACCTCTTTTCACCCACTTAGAGGTCGAATTTCGAAAAATCCCGTCTTAGTGCTCGCCTACGACCTGAGGGGAACCCCCACAAAAAATTTCACGATTCTAGGTCCTGTGGTTTGGGCTGCAGTTTGATATGTCAGTCAGTCAGTCTGTCAGTCAATCAGTCAGATTTCATTTTTATAGATTTAAGAAGGGGCATGCCGTTAATTTTTTTGTTAACTCAATGTTGGCTATATACTATCTGCGCCATAAATCCTAGTATCTGAGATTACATAGTGCGAAGGGCCGGGAAATGACATGCCAGGTAGTAGAATCGATTTTACTATAAAATATAAGAAAACATTTGTACGTTGAACGACTTGCCGGGAAGCATCATTTTAAGGTTATCACATTACAACAAATAGCCCACGTGTACTACTGAATAATAAGTGCTAAATAACCTTAATATAAATATTAAATGTTTATGTATATTACCACGAAACTAACCTTATAACATTATTTTATTGAAGATTGAAATCACATTGTTTTATCTTTAATATCATAGTATTTTCGTGTTGGATACAGTAAGCGTGAAGATGTCAAAACAACGAAAATTAACTTTTAATGGAATTGCTGATAATATTAACCCTACTTTTATATCTTAGTTGCCAATTACAAAGATTCTTGATTATTACACGAAACCTGCATTGCAAACAGCACCGATGCTGTTGTAGCAATTTGTATGTCGCAAGTATGTTGCCAATATATATTTTAGGTATGTATAATTTATGGACTGATGGCTTAAATTACGGTGTATAGTGTTCTTGTGTTTTACATAAATTAATTTTTTTGGGCTAGGCTCCTGGAGATTATTAACTGTCACTTTGTTTAACTTCGCTAAAAAGTTTTCTAAAAAAATCACTACTCAAGCAAGTCTAATATTTAGCGTATCTAAATACGAAAAATTATTAAAGTGCATCATTTTACACCTTGTAACCGCATATTTTCCAGGAGGAGGATCTCTGGACACCCCCCTCGCTTTATTAGAGGTGTTCAGTGTTCCAAGATGTACCCCAACCAATCCCCCACCTCAATTCCGAAACGTTCCTACGCCTCTGCCCTCAAAACATTTCAGTATCGTTCCTGCCGAGTATATTTGCTGCCCTATAAACCTTTAGCTGCTTTATACACGCAGTAGTTGTAAAATAAAGATGAGAGACCATTAACACTTCATTAGAATGTGAAAGTAAACATTTGTAGAATTAATACAAACTAAACCACACGGTAATAATATCGACTAATAATAACCCGAAATCAGATATGTTTGTGGCACAACGTCAATATTTTTACTCCCCATTAAATCTAGAATTACTAGTGAATATGAAATATTATCCACGGTTATTCTCTACTAAAGACGGCTAAGAATTTGTTAATCGCAATTTCTTGTTGCGATTTGTGTACTTTTTTCTTATAGTCTTCGCTTGCCGTTGCGTGACGTCACGGAAAATCAGTCACCTGCGCGAATGGCTGCATGCCGAACATACCCGAAGCGGGACTTGACATATTTCCACTTTCACGAGTTAGAGCCCATTTATTGTGTCCATGACTGTACATTAGTATGAGACTGAATGTTCAGCAAATTGTCCAGTTCCCTACAAATAAATTAAGAACGCATAAATAAAACAGTTCCCTTCCTTAGCTATATTAAAAAAACACTAAACTGACATATGTTGTAAACGGTAAAACGATTAGTAAAAACGTTTATACCAGCTTCTGAAATAAATCACTGAAAGTTACCGCAAATAATTTAACATATATTACCAACGCCGTCACTCTTATTTTACGGTTTTAAATGTAGGTAACACGAAACGCAGTGGCATATGCTTCCAAAGTAATTGCACAGAGAATTTTAATAAATTTATTCGTACGCTATATATTTTACACATGTTGTAGCAAGTGATGTTTAAGATTCAAACAGCTGAAATACAATCTCGGTATGCTACATGTTGATAGAAAGTTGTATATGTGTGTGTTGGTGTGTGTGTCTATATATATATATATATATATATATATATATATATATATATATATATAAAGTAGCTGTCCCTTTGCGGCTTGGCCAGCGTGTACTGTAGAAAAGGGTAACTAACTTTTAATTACGTATTAATTGATGGTGTTACTATATTCTCTGTATTTTTTTAAACAGCAAATACAAACAGCTTTATCCTATCCACTACGCTGAGCTTACTTTAACTGCAGAACATCATTGATTGACTGACAGACTGACATATCAAACTGCAGCCCAAACCACTGGACCTATAATCGTGAAATGTTTTGTGGAGGTTCCCCTCAGGTCGTAGGCGAGCACTAAGAAGGAATTTTTCGAAATTCGACCTCTAAGGGGGTGGAAAGTGGTGAAATGTGTTTCCGAAGAAACGTCGATAGAGCTCGAACCCGACGGCCCATCATTGTGATGTTTACTTTTATAGGACGGTTATAAAAATACGTATTAGCCAGTTTAAGGATTTTTCGAAATTCAACGTTTAAGGGGATGAAAAGGTCGTAAATGTGTTTCTGATTAACTACCGATATGTATCGAACCTTTCGGGTTAGAGAAATGTTATTCACTTCAAAATTTTGCTTATGTAAATACCCAAAAGGTTGTTTTAGGATTTTTTTTAAATTCGACACTCAAGCGGTAAAAACGGGCAAAATGTGTTTTAAATGAATTATCTATATCACTGGAACACAATTGACTATCATCATGATTTTTACTTCAAATGTTACGTAAACAAATGTCTATGACAGGACTCCAAGACGTTTTGAAATTCTTTAATTAAGGGGGTGAAAATACGTTTAATGCGTTATCGATTATTCCTCTATATCTATCGAACCAATCGAGATATCGAAGTGCTTTTTGCTTTAGATTGATACTTTTGTAAATATCTCAAAAACCATTAGAATATATTATCCGAGTTCGGTCCCAAAGAGGTTAAAAAAAGGGTAAAATATGTTTTCGATTCACAATCGATATGTATCGATTCCATTGATTGTTATATAGCGACGTGATTTTTGTTTAAGATTTATGCTTACTCAAATACCTGAAAAGTAATTTCACGAAATTTTGAAATTCCCCACCTATGGACATGCAGAGGGGTGAAAATGGGTGAAAAATGATAAAATATGTTTTTAATTAATCGTCGATATATCTTGCACCTAACGGGCTATTGCCACGTTCTTCAAATCCAAGACACCTGTTAAGTATTCTAAAACGCGATTCAAGGGATTTTCGAAATTGTCTTAGGAGGTGAAAGACCTGTAATGTGTTTTACATAAATCCTCGATATCTACCGAACCCGTCGAGATGTACAGTTAATTTTTATTTCAGGATTATGATTACAAAAATAATCGCAAATTCCTTTGTAAGATTTTTCGAAATTCGAACTCTCAGTACTGTGCAGGGGTCATATGTGTTTGTTAATATATGATCGATTTTGATTCGACTGAACGGACTACCCTCATGATTTCCACTTCAATTGGATGCTTATACAAATGTCTTGGATGTGAAATTAAAATATTTAGAATTTCTAAACCCGAAATGGTGAAAAAGCGCAAAATTCGTTTTCCATCAACCCATGATATCTATCTAACCAGTAGAGATATTGAGGTGTTGTTCGCGTCAGAGTGATGCTTACATAAGTATTTAAATAATTACATTTAAGTTTTTTTTTTTTTTTTTTTTTTTTTTTTTTTTTTTTTTTTTTTTTTTTTTTTTTTTTTTTTTTTTTTTTTTTTTTTTTTTTTTTTTTTTTTTTTTTTTTTTTTTTACTTTATGAGATTACTTTGTGTGTTTCAATGTCAACACAAAACACTTCCTTGCAGTGTGGCCACGGATTGTGTAGTGGCCAAACAACACGTATCTCACAAAGACGATCCGGGTTCGATTCCCGACGGTTCCGATCCTAGCATTTCCGCGTGTGGGAATGGTGTAAGATTATGTCGCCTCCCCTCCCTTCAAATTATACAGCCACACATCAAATCGTCTTCCACGACAAGCAGATGCCTACGGGCGCATACGGGATACGATACCCTGATCCTCTGCTACCATCCATATATGTACTTCATTTATTTTACTTTCTGATATTTGAGGGTTCTTTAAATTGGTTCACTTTAACCGTTAATTTTTCTTATCATCTTACAAAGGTTAGGTAAGTATTTAAATATTGGGTACATAAAATAATAAGAAAGAAAAAATAATCATTTTTTGTCATCTCCATTCTAAGCAGTAAAAATTCTTCCAGAACAGTATTTACCATAACAGTACAAAAATACTTCAACGTTAGACACACTTCTACATTTACTCAGCTGTTCAGACTTTGTCTGTGAATGTAAGTTACGTGAAGAAAACTTACGAAGATAGGTTTTTCTCTGCTTTCTTACGGTTAGTTACATTTTATTCCAAAGGATTGATCTGAAATACTGAAAATAAAATTTAAAATACCGATTGTAGCGCCGCGCGCTAGTTAAAATAAACAGATGTGCGCAATTAACAGCTTAAGCTTTAACACTTAAGCAGAAGAACCAAGAAACTTTTCCAACACATTAGTTTAAACCAGAACATACAGAATTGAACTGTCACAGCTTATTGCTGAAGTTCGGCAGAAGATATCGTAGGTTTAACTAATCACATAAAACTTCGGTATTCACACGATGCCAATCGTAGTTCACCCGGCAACCACCATCTTGCTTTAACCTAAAAAAAAAAATACACAAGCCGGAGTATTTTTAATTCAAAGAATGTAGTTTGCCATGCAGTTCAAGTTTTTAATTTTTTGTACTAACGGAACATCGTTTATATATTTCACACAATTACTTACTTATTATGTAACTGCACTTTTAATACATTAGCCTTAGGTTTAATAAATACAGCTAAGAAGAGCATTAAATTATGTCCCTACTAGTTGTATTTAATCAGAAACAACGGTATATTTATGCGACTCTACTTCTTAACTTATAAGGTACCCGTCAACTGGCCGTGTGTTTGTGTAAGCGAGACAGGGCGATAAGGGTGATATTGACCGTATCATCTGGTGCGGTATCATCTCTATCGCAATACACAGAAACGGCGTGTAGTGGTATCGTAGAACACTCGCCTGACTGACACTTTCAGTGGTGACCCTATATTTTACTGGTTGAAAGTTCTAAGTAATTACATGCTTCTACGGTAGTTTTACACGACTGCTGTGAGTAGTTTTAGTTTTTCACATAAAATATGTTGATTTTTTTTTTTTTTTTTTTTTTTTTTTTTTTTTTTTTTAGGGGCTTGAAATGATTTTACTTATCGACGTGATGCTTTGAAACGACGCTTCAGTCATATTTTAAAATGTATTTTATATTATTACAGTGACACAATGGGCATGTGTGAAATAGTTTTCGTAAAAAAACGTACTTACGAACACACTGCAATGCATTTTAAGCGCGTGGTAGGCGAGGACCTTAAGTCAACTTCTTACTAATTGAGTTTTTAACTGCGTAAACCTTTTAAATCAGAGAAAACGTTACCATTTATAACGGAACCGGTTAGCGTTTTGTACTGCAATAATGAAAGCATTTAAGTAGCTGAAATGAACCAGGTTACAACAAGATGGAACCAAGGCTCATGATATTAGAACATTACGAGCAACAACTCAACGACAGTTTGATGACCTCATCACGTCACATTACTGTTGCAGTGTTCAGCCTCCAAGGTCACCAGACCTATCTGTGCGCGCGATATTTTCTTCTAGTGTCATCTCAAGAAGCCATGTCAGGGATTCAGTCCCATGACTGTTCTAATTTTACATTTAGGTAACGTTTTGTTCGAAATCTATAAACCGTGAATATTTTTAAATGGCCAAATTGAAAGTTTAAATGCACCTGTCTTACTTACTTAATATGTATTTTTATGTAGCACCTTTTTTCTATAGTTAAAATACTTTTGCAGTGGTATTATACATTCACTAAACCTAAAATAAAGCGAAATTTTTTTAAAAGTTACAAAACATCTAAAAATGGGAATTATTGTTATATACATTTCTGGTTGCATTACTGCGTACCTAATCCCAGGTGATCACATAACAAGTTTCGCGTATGTGGTTTTGGAGATAGGCGTTTCTCGTCCTGAGTCACTATTGCTGCCTGCTGTAAGCCACAATGCGGCGATATCCTTCGATGATAGAAGCGGCAGGCAGCTCTAGTCACACCACAGTGGTCCTTGAACATTCGAGCCTATCATAAACCTGCGCCGGTATTTTTTCGTCCAGTGCTTCTCTGTCTGTATAGAGTTTGCTTCTTGCCCAGAAATGTCGCAGCGTACGTACGTATGTGTGAAAACTATTCTATTATTTCGTATGTCGAGAACGTCGCATCATTACTTTCTAGAGTTAGAAGATACAGTGTGATATTACCACTGATAGGAAAGAATTGTAAAAAATATGGTGTTCTTTCAGCAAAGCTAAAATCTTCCTATTGCTGCGAAGAGAGAGTTGCGTCCGCCAGATAGAAGAAAACACTAAGCAAAACTTTCACTTCTCTCATTCCACTTCAACGGGATTAACAAAGGTTTCTGATGTCAAGTTTAAAGAGTAAACAAAATTTAAACTAGCTCAGAAAATAGAACGTAAGGCTTAAAAAGAAAGCTATTATGCAATGAATACGGATGCCAAAACTGTTACTCTAATGTGTTTTCTACTATCCGAGAAAACATTGATAAAGCGTAGCAGCGTAACACCATATACGTAACGCAAATACAGTTTAGTCTTTCGTGTGTTAGACATGATCGTACTTTCTGGTTGAAGATGATAATATTAATGAAAATGGTAATATAAAAATGAATTGAAAATTTCTATGAAAATTCTATGCAGAAATATTTGTCAGTTTGTCGCAGGTTTTACCTTCGTTACAAGTTAACACAGAACTTTCGATGAGGTAGCACACACATTATTTCACCGAAATGTTTTTCTGTCACTTCACAAGTAACCTGACGTTAAATTGGGATCAAGACGATAATGTAGTATAGTGAACCTATGAGTGCAATAAGAAATGCGCTAATTTGCCGTTTAATTACCAATAGTATCTGGGAATGGAAGATAAAAATATGTATGTATGTATGAATACATGTAAATGCTGGGTTATAGAATGGGAATATTATAATGCTAACAAAAAGAACACATTTAAGAAATCGCATTTCTTCTCAGTAAAAAAAATGTAAACTATTCTTAGTATTATGACTATAACACAAATATACGTATGTGTATATATATATATATATATATATAAGTCATGTAGTGTAGCTAAATAAACTACATTTATCATTTATACGCTGTTTAACGATGTAAATATCATTTATACGCTGTTTAACGATGTAAATTTATATTGTTTAGTCTTTCTTAATATATATATAAAACATTTAACGTTCACTTATCTGATGAATTTGTTTGTGCAATTTTCGTAAACCATGGAATTCAGCTCAGGTCTTTTGGAAATGTATTTTACTCGTCAGAGTTTATAGAATCATACGTTTTTTTCTATCGCATGAGACGTCTTTCTATCTAAGCATTTGTGCTTTGAATAACGAGAATACTACACAGTAAGTACCTTGCTTGATCTGTTACATTATTGCATTTCAGATCCACACAAATAGCAGTCAATAATATTTTCAATCATATCTCAAAACTTTGTGATATTTTGCGTAATCTAATATAAACTACATTCATAAAAAATATAGCTGTTTCTTCACCTTCTATGCTTTGGAATGAAGTAAAAATTAATTATTAATGAAAATGATATTTTATTTCAGAGGTTGGAGACATCCTTTATTTATGCAATGCACATGACATTAGAATTGTGTTAATTCAGTTGTTTAGAAATTGGCAAAACTTGCGTTAGTTCTTTTGCGTCGCATTTTGTACGTCCTCAACGAAAGTTCTGTTCGATACACTTATGAATTAGTTTGGATGAGTAATTATTTATTTTGGCCCCGCTGTAGGAAAGCTACCACAGTGCTTCCCTTCCACTAAGTCTATCCGGGTTCAATACTCGGCCGAATGACTTAAATTTCCACAAGTGAGAACAGTACCAGACGATGTCGCTGATCGGCAGTTTTCTCGGGGATCTCCCATTTTCCCAGACATTGTGTTACAGCGATGCTTCATGTTCACATTATTCAATCGCATCTGTTCTAAAGACCATGTGAGTCAGTCGCTCAAACCTCATTAAATCAACTATAAAAGTTAGCATGCAGCTTTAAAAATCATTGGCTGTCCTACTTCATCTTGCATTAAGGCGAAAAACTCAATTTATTTTTACTGCTGTTAAAATTATTTGTAAATTCAAATAAGTTTCTTCTTTCTGACTCAGAAATCTATACACGGGACATTATACGATGCACACCACTGTAAGATATTTTTGAATGTGAACTACAATTACAATGCAGATCGTCATCGTACAAATAGGCATTTTGGAGAAATGTAATACAATAAAGTATATAAAATGAAAATATGAACACAATAAATAATTACTACCATGGTAAAGAAAGAAAGCAGAAGTGTTGTCGAAATTTAGGTGGCTCTGATTGCCGACATTGTAACTAAGAATTGCTAAACGTAATTTGTCGTGCATATACTTAAACAGGTTCGGCAAAAATGTTAAACTGTGCTTTAATAGCGAGATCTTGGAAACCTATGAAGGTTAAAAGAGATAGAATGTACACAACATCTATATCCGAGTCAGGACTCGAACACTGCAGACATTTGCGTAAATAACTATGCTATGGGGGCTACCTTAAAAACATTAAACTTAATAGAAATGTATTAACTTTTAAAAGAAGTAAAACAATGCACGTCATCTTGTTACTGTACTGGTCAGTGAGACATTATTACAAATACATGGACATTCCCGCCGAAATTGGGATGTCTGGTAACTCTATATATAAATGTGACAAATTGGTTTTTGTAACGCTGCAATTGAACGAATGTTCCAGATGTGTTACTACTTAAAAATTCATAGTTGTAATATGGCAGGTGAGGAGCATGAAATATAGTTCATCGCTTAGAAAGGTTGTACTAAAATCACAGTATTAAGGTTTTGGTACCTAAGGTGCCATTGAATTTAATTGTTCTCGAGATTGGAGGATAACAGTTTCCAAATTTCGTACTGAATAAAACATTGGTACCAATAAATGGACTCAAAAATGAACATCTTGCTTTTATTTCAAAGCATATTTAATTTTTTACGTAAAACACACCTAGCATCAAGTGAACTTTACATCTTGCAGTTACGGATTTTTACAAGACGTAAAACATCTGGTGACATTTGAAGTCGTTATGTTGGAAGAGGTAGCATGTTCCTTTTTAGATAGCATGTCCGTATACGTATAAATAAATAAATATATATATATAATATAAACAGTAGATATACTTCAGAGAAAACATTTAGTTACGCTATGACAAATATGACGAACTCACGATCCATCACCGTCGTTCACACAAACTGCTCTGAAAGTTTTTATTTATTATTATTTTTTTTGCAATGCTCTGAAGCTTTCTTTCGTACGAAAATAAATATTGGCGACAAACAATTTTGAAGGTTTTTTTTATTATTTTGCTACCCAATTGATAAAATCAGTGTTGTTTGATGAACATACTATGCAACAAATACGAAAATTACTGCTGAGCCAAACTCAATGAAATAGGCTTCATCTGTCGTGTGATGATAGCAACTAAGTTATGGACGCAAATATCTAAATTGGAGAAGTTGCGCGAGCCACGTGCGTGACAGAAATCTCTACTAGTATTTAGGATTATTAATTAAAAAAACATGTGTACTTTATGTCGAGATCTGAAACAATATTAATATATTTTCAGACGATGTAAAAATTCTGTGGATTTCAAAATTTAGTACGCATTGTGTTTGCTGTCATGGCACTTGTGTGATACTTGCCTATCACGTAGACGCTTTTATTTCCAGATAGCCAATTAAGCTTGATTCAAGCTTGAGTAAAGCTTGCCATGACAAGTCTGCAAGCTTGTGGCAAGCTTGTGATGTCAAACCACAAGCTTGAATGAAGGTAACTAGTCTCCATACGACAGGCCTGCAGCAAGCTTGCTAGGAAAGCTCGATGCAACGTTGCTGCAAGCTTGTAGCAAGCTTGCCTCGTACAAGGCAGGATAGAACTGTAAAAAATAGACTTGACTTAAACTTGATTCAAACTTACCATATAAGGCTTGTAAAATCAAGTCAATTGTAGGCTTGCCGTAATCGTACACGCTATCTGGGGATTAGTTAACGGTACATAAACAATTGCTTCTTGTATATTTTATTAGTAGCCAATTTCAATTTTACGAACTGCCGTATTATCAAAAGGTTGAGATATCAGTATTATTTTTATTACCATTATATCCGTTTTTCTTAAAGTACGACCTATTATTTGTGTATCATACGCATGACTCACCACAAAATTAATGTGAGCAGATTGTTCTAATTGATTAAATATATTGCAATCTAATTCTTATATATATATATATATATATATATATATATATATATATATATATATATATATATATATATATATTTGACGTGAACCCCGTTCTGTGGGTACGAGATACTTGTGTTTACATTTTGAGGACATTTAGAACCATAATTATAGTTTCAAATATGTGTGTCTTACGTTGTAAATCCATACTTTGTTAGCATAAACGTTTTGAAGAAATCATTCAATGGGCCTTGTGAATAAATGAGGAGCAAATGCTTGCAATTATGAGCACGATATATATGCACGTGCTCATAAGCAAAAGGGCGAAGTGTACGCATTCGCGCTATTTCGCATGAATAATGTTTACCTTATTCTCCATGCTCATTCTCACTCTTGTGAAACATTTGCTCAGGCATTTCCGTACAGCTGCGTCACAACACTGCCGCTCGTGCAGTTGAGTTTCAAAATCGTTTTGTGCAGTGTGTCGAATAGTGTTGTTTTGTAACGTACTAGGTATGGGTTCTGATTCGGAAGACTGTGATAAATCTACGTCGGATGACGGTTTACTGTTTTAAGCACTAATTTAAAACAACACCGTGAAGTCCTGGAAAAATCACTGTTACCAGATGCCAAAAGAAGGAAAGATGAGCAGTACAGGCACTTGCAAAGACGTACAGCGACAACTTTGGTAAAGTGGTGACAGGTAAATATTTGCTGAAAACAGTCAACATGAAGACAAGACATAAGAAAAACTGTCAAGAATGCAACCGGTAACCGACCAAAAAAACTGAAAACTTGGGAAACGGTACTGTACGAACTTCTCAACGGAGATACAAACCCAACAATGGCACGAACTCCAGGTTAGCATATCACTTATAATTGATGCAAACAAGTTCATTTATTGGTGGTATCTAAATTACATTCACGATATTACTGTGCCTTACAATATTGTACTGAATTGTTTGGTTGAACAAAAAAGGAAATAGGAAGTAAATTAAATATAAATGCCCTTCCTAAACCATTGTTATTTGAAGTAAAATATGTAAAACTCTTGCGAGTTTGTTTTTATGTTATCTGCCACCAGTTGAAGTCAGGTTCAAAATGCATGGTGAAGTTTAGAGCATGAGTTCTGTGTTCGAATTCCATTTACATGTTAGAATGAATTATATCCTAATTGTTTAAGTGATTTATATTTAATTTCGGCACCAAATGTACAGATATTACGAATAATTGTTGAAATAGCTTGTATGAAAAGAAAATCTCAATTAAACCTTTGTCGTGTATGTTTAGAGATGGTGCTATATCGCGGGAAACGTTTACGATTTGCTTGAATTGCGTACGTCTGTAATTACCTGTTAATAATTGTTGTACACATGAATCTATTTTAAAAAAATTTATTTGATTCACTACAATGTAGTAGAGGCTGAATGTTTTCGTGATTTACCATCGTCTATAATAAAGATAACAGCTTATTGCATCCCTAAATGTATTCAAAATTCAAAAGGAAAATCAAACGCACAGTCTAGATTTCAACATATTTGTTTTCTGTTAGTAATAATGCTACATTATATGCGTGCAGCACATGAGTAACAATTATTGTGTTGTATGTTTATGATTAATATCAATTAAACAATAATAACCATGTGAATTTGCAATTGCGGGTGCAACGCAGGTGAGTGTTAACCATGACTAGAGATACGTCAATTTCGCATATACATTCCAGATTAGGTTTAACGCCAAAACGTATACTTCATAATCACGTGTGTGATTAGTTGGCGGCTATCAAGAAACGCATTTGACTACCGCAAGCCAGTAGTAAATAAGGAAATAATTCCTAGAGCTAACCCTTGCCACTCGCTTGTAAGGATGTAAGCCAATGAATAATTGACTGTGTCGAGTGCGTGTACAGGACTGAGAAGTCTAGGCTACCGCCAGATGAATCCGCGAAATTGTCGTACCTCTAACAATGACAGTAAAATAATAATACAACCCAATGCCACTAACGGACAAGCTCAAGCGGTGACTCGTATAAACCAACCTAAACATTCGTTTGTAGCCAGTAAGAAGAACATACTCAATGAAAAGGAGACAGAGGAAACAAGAGTGTTGACTACAGTGAAACTACAAAGACTAGAGCCGATAGAGCAGTTACATACTGCAAGAGCTCAAACTAATGCCGCAAGAGCAGCACAGGCATTCTATACAACACAATTACATCGTATACAACACAACTACAAGTACGACAATATATTCAACAACCCATTTATACAGTTCCGAACGTTCCGAAAACAACACCAGCACATGTTGCTACAGTAGGCGTACGAGACATTTGGTTTCACGAGATTTTTAAATGCTTGTGGCAATGGGAGTTTACAATTACAATTTCTTGGTTTGTGCCTGTGTGTTGTGACGATACTCGACTAAATTATATCTCTAGAATTCTTTGATTTCTAATAGAATAATTAATAAATAAAACTGACTGAATTCCTCTGGGATTTTTTTTTATATATTTTTTTTTTTTTTTTTTTTTTTGCATTTTGCCATTCAACATAAATTTTATCAGCAAAACATTAGCAATGGCGTATGTCCACAAACAAATAAATTATAATTTAGTTTCATGCTATGTAGTCAAATACAATAATGGATAAGTAATTTCTAGTGTGTTTTTTATTATTTATGTTTCTAAATGTTCCAACAATTATGTTGTTTAGCTAAATGTCAAAATAAATACAGCAAATACATTATCTCAATTAACGTAGTTACATCTCCTTCTAGTGCACCATCATCGAAGTTTTCCTCTTCTTCTTCCTCTTCTCCAGGAATATCGTTATCTTCAAGATGTTTGGCAATGCTATGTAGGAGAATGCAGCAGACGATTATAGTAGGAACTATATTTAATTTAACTCGGGCTACGTACTGCAATATAGGGAACCGCCTCTCTGGCTGACCTACACAACGTTCAATAATGGTACTTCAATTGTTACAAGACTCTTATTAGTCTTCTGTTTATTTCCGTCGGGATTTCCAAAGGGTGTCATTAAGAAAGGTTCAGTTTCAAGGTTCTGAATCTTCCAACAATACATAATTATTTAAATTACTGAGACGTTTATGAACTTGCGAATTTTTCCATATTTCTGAGGTCATGAGCAGACCCAGGCCAACTAGCATCTACACTTGTAAAAACTTCTCGTGCATAGCATGTAACCTGTACACTTATATGTGATCTTTGAACGATTCTTGCAATGGGTTGGTATTATGTATAGAACCGATATCATGGACATACGCCATTGCTTGCGAATGTTACCGTCTTGCAGAAAACATTCACAATAAAATGAAAAACAACCTTTTCATTTTATTGTGAATGTTTTCTGCAAGACGGCAACATTCGAAAGCAACGGCGTATGTCCATGATATCGGTTCTATACATGTACACTTATACTTGTAAATTATTTCCTGTTTATGTACTCATCGCTGTGTAGCGGACAAGGTTTTTGGATTCGCACATGGGTGCAATCCGTAGCTCCAATGCATGTTGACTTTGCCACAACTCCTTAGCGTGAGTCACTTGATGTAGAGAAGACGGAAACTTCATCCATCCATTTGCTTTGTGAATTATTTCTTCAGAAACATACTTCACAGTTTTACTTACAATAGTCTGATGAACATGCATTTCTTCTGCTATACCCGACTGGAATCTAGGATCTACCATGTAGCTGTGAAATATCTGCATTCCTTGTAACGAGGTTAGTGCTCCTGCTCTTTTTTCCAAACTTTCTCCAAGAAGGTGATCAATTAGCCAAACAATATTTGGTTCACTAAAACGGTAAACTGTTTTGTAATCTCTACTATCTGGCATTACACGTTTATTATAATATTTTTTCACGCCGTAAATTTACAAAATTTGCCATCGTTTCGAATGAGTCTGCTACTTACCAACCTCACAATTACGTAAGTATTTTCTCCCAAGATAAATTATTTGCTCAACTTTATTCATATCAAAATGAAGGACTTGCTCAAACGTAAAAAGCAAATGCCAATTACCTAATTGTGAGCATAAGCACATACTTCGTTTTATTCACAGAATCGTGAGTATTTGCTTCATACATGAGAAGTAAAAGTTAGTGCTACAGCCCAATATCTCTTCAACACACCAATGCCTCGTAATGTACAGTACGTGGGTTTATCTAGCATAAATTTTAGAGGTAATGACAACCATTGTCCTCAGCAGTATGTCTACCTACCAATAAAATGTACCATCTAAATTCAATCGTTTAAAGACTCGTTAGAGTTTATGATATGTTACGAAAATTGCCTTCAATTGTTTTTCCTTAGACCGAAGCATTCTAATGTATGCATTCAAAATTTCGAGTGTGCATAATTTAACCAAACAGATACATAAGACGACGTGTTGTGTAATAATTACGGCTTTGCGTCTGTTACGGCAGAACGCGAGGCTCATCTAAAGGCGGGTATCCACTTGTTGCAAACGGCTGTAACGTGACAGCGTTGCGTAACCAAATAATACATGTGCGGACGGGTCGCGTTACATCGTTGCGTGTCAAAATGTGACACGAAGATACGCCACGGGCTTGATCGGGAGCAAGGCGGTTTTTAACCGTCACATCAAAGGAAGTTACGGGTTGAGGAGAACACAAGTGTGGACGGGTAGCGTGTCGTTGCACTGTGCGGTGGCTCGCGTGCTGTCTGTATAGCGTATTTACTAGTAATTTGTATGCCGTTATTGTGTTAATGCAAAATGGAAATGAGTAAAGAGGAAGTAATAAGATTAATTGACTGT
>PNEQ01126857.1:0-48060 GCA_003012365.1 Medauroidea extradentata | reverse complement strand
AATTAATTGTACTAAGATAGTTATTAGCAACGAGAAGGTAACATTTCAAGTTCTCTAATAAAGTTACGATTTAGCAAGTTACTAAAAGGGCGTAGTCGAAGGCTAAGCAAGTTTATCTCACCATTAGTATGTAGACAAAGGAGTATAAGCCACCATAGCTAAACAGTTCCCTGCGTCACTCTCTGGAAGCATAAAAAAACGTCCTCACAGCACAAAACGTTTTTCGTCTCCTGTAGATGGCTCAATATACTTCTACCGAACGTTACTATTAGTAGACATAATATGAATATCCAGATTTCCACATTTCTGGAGCGAGCCAAAAAAAATCTTCATACTCCAATCAATGTCAAGAACGTTCCTAATTTCCATAAAAAAATTTAATCCTTCCTTCAAACTACTCGACTCTCCTTTGTCACTCCTGCTAGGCACACCTGCAATAACCCTCCTTACAGATAACCTCACTGAAAATCGATACTATCTATGGTCACGTCCATGATCTATGTACAAAATTAATTATCACAAAATTCAAGGCGGGTCATGGAAGCTCTGATGCAAAGTGCAATGAACAAACTCTCATTTAATACATAGATTATACTAAATAAACAAAAATAATTTATAACATGAATACTTTAAGCCAAAGACATCACCGCTGTATGCCTTGGAAGCAAGCATACCAACAAACACAATGAAAATTTACTAAAGCCTTTAACATAGCAAACGCTATGTTACAACGTTTTTAAGAACTTTTAGAGGAGCTGTCAACAATCACAATAACACATACATGTACGTGTGTTTTACAGTCTCTTTAATTGACAACTTTTATTACGGTGATATGTTTATCTTACTATTAATGCCCGAATTTTCCCACTGAAAAAAATGTTTACCCGCAACGCACAATGGATGTGTCGTAATGTGAACAACGCGTTATATGTATGCATACATTTCGGTAACTCTGTAAACGGGAAAAACTAAGCTTTGTGGGAATTGCGATGCACGCAATACTCGAAGTAATACTAATGTTTGCATTGTGAACACTAAAAATTACCTACAGCGGGTAGTGGGTATTGTTGTTTCACTCACAACGTATTCCGAGCATTTTGCATTTACTCACAACGCGAACTGAGTATTTTGTATATACCAATAACTAGGGCTAGGAATATTTCGCGAGTCTAACGACCAACATGCCGGAATCCATTATCCTGTGTATATCGAAGCCCTACCATTTGTCCATTACCTGCTACTCATTCAGACAGCAGACAATGAACGAATAGACGGGGCTTGAGTATGCATAGAACATTGGATTCTAACATGCAGGTAATTGAACTCGCGAATTATTCCTAGCCCTACCTATAACGTAACGTAACCATCTAGTGTAACAGAGGAGGGTGACCTGAAAATACTAGGAACGTGCTGTGGGTAAAAATTTTGGTCTGTGGGCAATTTGTGAGATTGCGAGACAAGTGTTTGACCTATAGAGTGACGAAAAAACACCCATAAGATAAGCAATGTCTTACAAATCGCACACATTGCCGCTAATACTCATAACATGTAAGTTAGTTTGTCACTAACTTAAGGGTGCTGCCTACCCGATATCTTTGGCGTGAGCACAAGTTAAATTGCATTAGTTTACGTTCAGTCACCTTTTCAGATAACGATTTCGGGCGAAAACAATTTTCTGCATTCAGAGGAGAAAAGTATTTATACAAGTATAAGATTGTGGAAACAAATTATGAATATGTGCTTTCGAGTGTATTTATTTATTAATTTATTTGCAATAAAAATAACTATTCAAAATTTTCATTGAAATAAAAACAGCCATAAGGTCCTAGAGCATCGTGAGTCGCAACGAGATGAACAAAAATATCGGTGATGGCATATATGTAGTTTATACACGTACGTGTATTAATGTAAGCGCTATACTTGCTTCCGGCAAAATTCTAGGGTAGACAGAACCCTTAATAGCCAGTCATACATTTGTCGTTACATGTATTTTTTTTTTCCACTGACAATGCGGCCCTAGCGTGCTTTATACCTATATCACCGGTAACCAATTCCGTGACGTCACATTACAAAATAACTGGTTTATGGCGACGACATATGCAAAATCTGGAATCTTTAACCTTCCAATGGACGTTCTCATTAATTTTACTCACTTGTAAACGGAAATATGTTGTTGCTTATGGAAACGCCATCCATAATTTCTAACAATTTTAAAACGACGAAAGTCCAGATGACATTTTTTTTTTCGTAAATAGTATTAGCACATTTTGTTAATATCACGACATTTATTTTCATTGAAACGAATTATATATGTAAGTGAGTTAATTATAAGTTAGGCGGAATTTCAGTAACGCTGAATTTTTACTCTGACAGAATTTATGAAATCTGTTTAGGAAATAATAAATTTAATAACACGATAATATCATTAAAATATATGTCTATCTGAACGCCTTGAAAATCTAAGTTCGTGTCGTATGATCAGGTCGGACTAACTCAGTGGAATCCAGTGTTGAACAAAAAGTACGGCCGTAATTCCACAAAAATAAATGGACAATTTTAAAAGGTTTACAAAACCTATGCATCCTGCGACAAAATGTTTGAAATTTTCCCCCCTTTTAAAACTTAATAGTTGCTATAGTTTTCTACATACTGGACTAACTAAAGTCGTGTTTGATTGGAATTTGAACATTTTTTTGACAAAACATAATATCAGTCAACCAAATTCTGGCTTTCTATTAAATTAGGCACCTGCTTTATGTAGAAAAGAGTAGTTTTAGTTTTATTGCAAATATCTCAAAAACTGTAACTCCTACGAGAAAGTGATTAAAATATTTTCCTTTTATAAAACATATTTGGCTCTAATTTTCTACATATTGTATTACTGAGAAAGTGTTTCATTGGATTATGAACGCTTTTCCAGAATATATAGGGTCGTACAACTAAATCTTGTTTATCTTTGTAGTTATATATCTGCATGTTGTAGAAATAAACGGCGTAAGTTTTAGTTTGTCGCAAATATCTCGAAAACTATGCATCCTACAACTAACTGCTTACAATAATTGCCCCTCCCTTTTTTATTTATTTTTTTTTTTTTTCAAAACCAAGCGTTTGCTTACTTTCCGTCATACTGGATTAAAGGAAATCGTGTTTCATTGGACTTTAGGTTTTTTTTTTTCAGAATACATTAGGTTGAACAACCAAATATCATGTACGAATGTTTCTATCGATAATCTAGCTGTGTTCAACGGCGAGATACCCAGACATCCCAGCCACTGGATGTGGAGACCTGTTGAGTCCGCCCCGCACTGCCATCTGTTACATGGGCGGGGGAGGGGATGCAGCTGTGAGGAAACTTTATTCGTTCCACCGCTTCTGCCCGAGTTTCGAAAAACATTCCTCCAGCTACCGTCGGAGGCCAGTCATTATCGGTCATGTTTGGTGGTTATTATTCCTCGTATTATTTTTGCAAAAATTACTTGCGATAAAGGCTTACCTATTTTACGAAGTACGGAATGTAAACAAAAACTAATTCGTATAAAGTCATAAGACAATGTATGATAAAATTTCCAAAAAGGACCTGTACTTAAAAAAATAAATAACACAGGAGTTTCAAGTATTTTCCTGCGGTCTTCTCGCTGTATTAGATGCATTTCGTAACCATCAAATACGAATTTATTTTTCATGCATTGCAAAACCAAACCATCCCAAAATATCTGATAATTGGAAACTGTGCTTTTAAAAATTGCAGTCTGTAAATAACAATCCAAGAGAATATTCAACTGGAATTTTTTTCTGAGATAGTGCGTTGTACGAAAAAAATTAAATGCAAAACCTTAAAATTGCACATTTTTCTATGGCGTGTGATATGAGATAAATAAGTCCTTAGGAAATAATTTTTACGCATATTTAAAAGAATTTTTACTAGACAGGTAAAGTTATGTGATGATTTTAATTAAGGTACCAAATTATTCCTATAAATTCCAGACTTCATTTAATAAATACACCGAGTCCATCAACAGCAAACCATTCAAACAAACAATAGTGCTTGGCATGAATGTGCGTTTTAATGAAAGAAATTTCAAGTTGTAATAATATAAAATGAATACATTAAAACAGCTGAAATAACGCTTCTTCAGTTTACGATTATTGTACAAGTTGAGCGTGAAGAGCTTTAAAAGACTACGTACTTTTATATTTGCAATCAGGTGAACCAGCTGACAGCGTACCAGATCCTTGGACTTTGGGAATACAGTACGTCACCCAGAAGAGTTGACAGCGTGTTGACGCTGTTCGTAGCAACGTGTTAAGACTGGACGTTTCGTGCACAGCGTCATTATAAATCCTTGCATTATATGTCGGTTCCTAAAAAAAGGTATATTCGCCTGGTTCTCAAAGCTGCATGCGAGAACACTGCTGCAATAGGCTCGACTCAACGAGATTTAATTTTACAACACATACACTCATGAGTTATGGGGTATTTTTGGACTGTAAGTGTTCCTAATATTGCTAAAAATGAGTGTTATTGACGTGACGTGTATCTTTCGACTTTTATCTGTGCCTACCCATTAGTGTCTAGATGAATATATGTTCCACTCTTTTGTTAGTTACTGGTGTTAGTGATATATATTGAAAATTTAACTGCATCAGTAAGTAGCTACATTAATTACTAATTTCTATAATTAAAAATACTCAAATTTTACATTACATCAACTTTTTTGATAACGATTTTATAGTGATATTGATAAAGACATACGAAAAACTTGTTGTTTCACGTTGGAGCAATGGAACTTACACAATTCGCTCGCTCGTACAGAAAAAGAAACAAACAAGTTAACTATAAAAATATATATTAATAGCTTCGGAGTTATTTTGTGAGTGATTCAGGTTGAACTGCGGTCATTCACCACAGTAGAAACGTATTTTAAATATCTGTATTGTTGTGATGGGGAAATAATTTAAGTATGCTGCCTACTTCACACTAGTGGAACGTCTGTAGCAAAGTTCAGTGCACATCACAATATGATTTTTACATTAATCCAGTTAGTACATTTTGAAGTACGACAGTCTGAAAATGTTTATTTAGCTATGTTGAAGGGCTTAGAAACAGTAATAACAATTAGCACGGAGTCTTAACAATGAAGTTCCGACCTTGTCTGAAGTGTATTTTCTTTTCGGGCGTTGGTACAACGGGCACACTTGGGATAGTTACGTAGAAAAAATAAACTGTTAACGAACACACTGCTACAAATTTAAAGCGCGTGGTAGGAGGCGCCCTTAAGATGTTCATGATGTAACCCGGGTTAAGTTTACCCGTGACCTAATGTTCAGCTGACAGCTTCCTGGTCACCTCCTAACTTAGCCTGCTCTCAAAAAGGTAAGCGACAGTAAGGTTAATTCTACAACAGCTTAGAAAGAAAATGTGTTTTCTTATGGGAGAGTTTGACACAGGGAAAAATTCTGCCGCTAGTTTCACTGCTATCGAAAAGGGATCAGAAAAATACGAAACCGTTGTTAAAATAAATTTAAATATGTTTGGAAATTTAGAACTCAATTAATTTAATTTTAAAGTGAAAAGAAACCAACTTAATGCAAGTTAAAATTCAGGAATGTTCTGTGATTCGTCAGTTTACCTGCATACCGATACCAGCGCTCAAGTGGCACAAATTTTCCCTGTTAGAAACTTTTAACATGAATCTTTCTAGCCTGTAGTAGAATTAACCTTAGCGAGACTAAATTCGCCATTCGGCACGAAAAAAAGTGTGAATAGTACACATAGCGGAAACCACAACGAAGTGAAGCTGAATGCACTGTGTTCAAAATAAAGCAGAAACAAGAAGGAACGAATGTTATATGAAATACAAATAAAATGACGTTTAACTAATGTAGTGCAGACGCCGCATTCAGCCAAATATCTAACAGGCATAAAATATGTATTCTTTCTTTGCATTCCCGTCATCCTAAAAACTTGTAACAGCATTACAGACATTTATTAAGGTCCTTGATAATGGCAAATCCTGGTCACGTGATTGAGGAAATCTAACCAAGTCCAGTTCGTGAGATTTTATGAACGTCTATTGTAGACCGCAGGCTTCATAAAACACAACCGAAGTATCTGCATCTAACGTCATAAAACCGAGTGTAGCCACTAAGGTGAGGTGCGAGGGATTAATTGCGCTTTAACAACAAGGTCTTCAGAGTTAGAGGACCAGGCACGTGAGATGTGCTGTAGCGTTGTACGGTTTGTTTATTTTCTTGTGTAACTATTAAAAATGTCTCCAATTCGTTTATCTACGAAAAGAAGACACACTTCAAGCTGTTTCCCAATCGTTTTAAAAATGCCGTCCGCTGATTTAAAACAATATTTCCAAGCTCCTCAAAAGTGCTAAAAATTACTTTTTCATGTTGCTATAGTTGAGTATATATCAACCGGAATCATAAAAAAAAAAAAAAAAAACATAGAAGCCTGCTTTGGACTTTACCACATTCTTTCCACAAATAAAGTAACAGGGTCAGCGCTTGAAGTCCGTTGAAAAACACATTCTACGAAAACACTACACGCTAGTTTAGTCCTTTGCTTCTAGAGGCGATGAGGTGTTTGACGGACATGTTATGTTAGACTTATCGCCTTCTCCGTTTCCTTGCCTTGAAAAAAAATTATCTAGCGTCCACTAACTCTTAAGAGCCGATGAGCGCAAAGTGAGATGAAGAGACAACACGACAACAATGGCTGAGCCGGGATTCGAGCCCATGACATCTCGCACTATAGACCGGCACCTTACCGACTACGCTATGGAGGCCGAATAGAGCGTTCACGGTTGTGTGAATTTCACGTTCCCTAAAATTTTATCTGTTCCGTACAGTAACGTTTGTGATCAGTAACACGAGGTGGCAATGTGGAAGTGGTAGGTTGGCACTTGTTTGAGGTATTTCAGTGGTAGTTTTATTTTATTTTATATCTTTGCGTCTAAAAGCTCAGGTGTTTGTGTATAACACGAAAAATTGCATTTAGCAGTTCATCGCACGTAAGGCTCCTATCTGACATTTAGTCTTTTCGTCGGAAACTGTCTTCCAAAAGATTTTTTTGACCATCGCGTGTGAATTTAAATGAGAATAAGTAAATACGACTGTGTGTTGTACGAGTTTCAATTCTTCAATATATTCTAATAAAATATGTTCGTTTCCGAAATTATTTTGTAAATTTCCTTTAGTGGTTTCCGTCGTTATAATAAATACACCTTATGCTCCCACGCTTTAAATATACTGGCTAGTATTTTAACAGTTTTTTTAAGCATTTCAAACCATCAAATAGAATCAATATTTGCACATGTACGCCTGAAGTTTATGCAGTGTCATTACACTAGCGTGTTCCGCGAGCAATCTAAGTCACAGGCGCTACTACAGTGAATTAGAAGCTAGCAATACTACAGTAGCTTTTATTCTCGTTCAACGACTATGGACAGTTCTACAAGTAGGTAGGTACTGCGTATACTATTTATTTTTATCGGCAATTCTTAATTATCATTATTATCTCTCTTATTGTTTCTTGTGAACATGTTTAGCCATAACGCAACGAATAAATATCTAACAAAATGTTTTCTTAACTATACTTGATTTTCACGTTGCACGTGTTACTATATTATTTTTTTAATTAACGTTTTTAGCACACTATCAACTAAAGTGAATACGTAAAATAATTTTTTTAACATGTTCAATAATTATTTTGTAACAAATAAAAATAAGTGTATTGGTTGTTGGTTTTCTTTTCCTTGTGAATATGCAAAGTAGTTATTTGTTCGTACTCAAATATTTTTGAAGTCGTAACTAGTGACCTCTAAGTCGTTTTGTGAAATACACGGAGCAAAATATATTGGCTTTCAATTATTTAAACGAATATTCACTTTTATTTTATCATGTGAATGTTTAGCTAGTTTGTATGTTTTTTCTGTGTTCTAACTTCAGTTTTAGAAAGTATTCAAATACTGTAGTTATGTAATTTGGTGAAAATGTAATTATTAGAGATTTTTAAAAGTCACTTCATTATCGCAATAAAGTAAATCAGAACATGTTTAGCCGAGCCCTTTGTATATGCAGTAAGATAAATGTAAACTTTTATAAATACATATTTTGATAAATGACACATAAACGTGTACATTTTTATCATACACTTATTTAAAATAAATTGACTGCCTTGTTTTAGTTAAAGTATTTGAACAGTACTATACGTAATATTTAGTTTTTTAATTTAAATTCAACAATACGAAAACAGTCAACCTAAATCGACATAATTTTATTTTATATAATTAGTCAACTTTTTTATTATAGGTCATTCGGAATAAAGTGAACACTAAAGATTTAACCTTTGAAAAAAATCACTAGCCGTTGCTGCATATAATTCAACATTGACAACAGTTACATTACTGCTTATACAGTTGGCAGCGAATTATCGCACGTAGTTCCGTGTAATTTATATTTAAATACAACATTACTGAAATAATATCAAATGGAATCGACCTCTTCGTATTTAATATACTGTAAAATATTTATTTATGATAATATTGACATACTTACTGCCTGTATAAGTTTACTTAAACGGCGCCAGTAGAAAGTGATATAATCCGGGCCGTTCAAATTCAACAGTCGTTAGCGAAAGGCGTCTAGCGCTACGCGCGCTGACGTAGTTAATTATTTCACCGACAGGTGGCATCAGAGTTAGGTTTTCGCCACTTAGCTTGGAAGCGTTCCATGACGGTACCGGACGGTACAAGATGAGATAGTTGTTGTGTTTGTCAATGTACAATAAATATGGGTTTCTGATAAAACACATTCAAAAGTATTAGAAGTGACTGTTTCCTCATTGGTAATATGTAAGTTGTTATGAGTTACGATCGCCAACATGAGTATCTTGATTTAGAAACAGCAATTTTTTGTTGTTTCATACACTAAGAAAATACGTTTTTTTTTTGTTGAGTGCGTCGTTGTTCATGGCAGTGTAACTGAACATGTTTGAATTCTTAAATTGCGCGTGTCATGGCGTGTTTTTTTGTGGCGGTTTTGAGTTATAAATTCGATTTTCATGTGTACATATTTACGAGATACGTAACGGCAATAGTGCGGGTCGTATAAATTAGAGTCGATGCACAGAAACCAGTATTAAAAGACGTTTAACTCGCAGGTATTTATAACTAAGATTACTATTGGTTATACATTTTATTCAATACCCGTGTATTTAATGAGTAGATATTGTTGATAACATTTTCAGCCCAGTGTAATGTAGATGTAAACATTGTACAAGCCTATGTAAATTAAAGCACGTGGCAATGTTTACGATTACATACCGCGGAAAGATATAAACTGGCAGAACATAGAAATTAATCAGGGCTTTTTTGAGTGCTCACTTTATCCCGAATCACCTATAAACTGTGTTGATTCATGCCGACTGTACAGCTAATATCACACGCGCAAACATTAAGTGACGTGTCCAAAGAGGTAAGACATTTCCCATCGTTAGCCGTTACGCGCGGAAAGATACGAATTGACTGAAAATAGAACTTTAACAGGGCTTTTTTGAATGCTCACTTTATCTCGAACCACCTATACTAAAGCGGTAACAGTGAATTCATCGCACTATCCCTCGTCACAAATAAAGTTTTCTTGACTAGCACGCCGTTTGCTAACAGCTCCTGTACTTTTCCTGGCATCCATACACAATGCGTCCTTACGTGTTAAATGAATATCTAGTGAGGAACGAACGCGAGGGTAAGATAAGTGGTTCGGTATAAAGTGAGCACTCAAAAAAAGTATTTCTAAAGTTCTATTTTCAGCCAATTCGTGTCTTTCCGCGTGTAAATGCTAACGATGGGACATGTCCAACCTCTCTGAACACGTCACTTAATGTTTTCGCGTGTAAGATAAATAGTGCAGTCGGTATTAATCGATACGTGTTTAAAAATAAGATGTGTATTAATTATATAAAATACAATCATATCGATTTAAGTTGATTGGGTTTATGTATTGTTGTATTTAAATAAGAAACACACGGAACTATATTGCGTAATTTCGCTGCCAACCATACAAGCAGTAAAGCAACTAGAGCTGTTGTAGAATTATACGCAAAAATGATTAGTTATATTTTTCAATGGTAAAAGTTTTAGTGCTCACTTTATCCCAAATGACGTATATATGAGAGATGACATAAATAAAGTCCCACAATAGAGTACCGGCGAAGTGTAAGTGTTGAGGAAACTGGAGTGTTCAGAAAAACCCATCCGCCAACGGTAACATCTTCTGATGTTTTCTTTTCTAAAATGAGTCTATTATTTTCCTTCCACGACTTTATTTTTAGTAGGATGTAGTCAAAATAGTGCCACAATACTTTTATTTAATTATATACTGTAGTAGCGGACATTTTTGAAATTTAAGTTCATTTATCAATTAATTTACATACAGTACTTACGCTTTACATAGTTAAATGATATGATAGGCAGTGAGTGCTGTGAAATAATACACTACGTAGTAAGCGGTGGAATTTTCAGATACATGTATTTATTGTACATTTGTCTACTGGCTAATAATTATGGTCTAAATTTGAAATTCATAACCAATAATTTAATGCGTCAGTATTTAAAATAACCTTTTAGACTAAGTTGGCTTACTTACTTATGTTCATCAATTGTGATATGAGACTGCAATCAGTATGTACTTGGATTATTTCAATTTACAAAGTTATAGAGCGCTACAGTAATGACGGAGAAAATGTGTGACATTTAAATAACTGCTCAGATAATATCATTTACTTACGTGGCTTTCCTTCTGATTTTCAACGAATCATACCCAGTAACGTAGTGGGTGGAAGCTCCAGTCCCCGTACTACATGTAGCCTGAGTTTAGAATTATTTTGTGGTATCGTAACAGTAGCAACATTTTCAAAGATCGTATCCTGTCTTTATTTCTTTCGCTTTTCAACATGTTTAACACATCATTACTAAACACGTCATCAGTTTGCACTTTTAAATCCTAATAAATAATTAAATAATTACGTAAATTGTTTTACATCGTGACTTCACAATCAATTAAGTAAATTTATATATATATATATATACACACACACACACACATATATATTAATTTCCCACGTTCTTATCAAATCAAGTGTGTTCTAAGTAAATATATCCTGCTGCTATTTTGTTACATGACCAAATTGAACGCTGACATATTGCAGGCTAAAATAGGGAGTTCTATACTTTAGTGGGAAAGAATTTTTTTTTTCAAACGATAAAACATTGGTATAGGACATTGCATGTTACGGGCTGCAGTAGGGCGCCGTTCAATTTGGTAACGCACAGGATAAACCGTCTGCATTGGTTTGGACATCCCTTCACACAGAGAGATTCGCTATTGTCTCATAGACACCGGGTGGTAGGTTTACAGAAGCGTTTTCTAGGGGAATCTTACACTTTTTGTAGACGTTTATATGGACTCTCGAGTAGGACGACGAAAATACGGTCGTGAGATTACGTGTGTGCGTGTGAATGTTTATGGTTCGGCTCCACTTTCCATATTGAGGTATTCTAATTTACGTATTTTTTTTCGGGATAGAAAAACTTTAAATCTGCTACTATACCGCAAATTCTACTTACTTTCGCTACAGTACAGATATAACGGTTGAAGTGTTAATGTATAGTTACGTCGCTGTCATGTAAAGTATTTTTTTTTTTTTAATTTATATCCTTCAGGACTGATCGCTGCATAAATACACGTTAACAGTGGAACAGTGATACCTGTATTGTAGCGTAATGTTATTAGGATTAGCTGTAAGATTACAGATTTCACATTATTTTCCTCCTACAAATAAAAAAAAAACATACGAAAAATAATAAATTTCCATGTCACTTATCGTGATGAATTTTTCTTTATTCCTTCCTGATAAAAAATTTGGAAAGATTTAATAGAAAATATTTCAATATGGACGTAGTAAAGTACTTCACATTTCATTACGTTTATTGTATTCGAAAAATTAATGCGTAACTATGAAATAATTAAGCTAATTTAAAGTTTAAGATAAAAATGCTTTCTCACCAAATAGTAAATACTAAAGTGTATTTTCTTTACGTACATAGACACATTGGACATATTTGGAATAGTTTATTTAAAAAAAAGTATTAACGAACACGCTGCAACGCATTTTAAGCGCGTGTTAGGCAAGGCCCTTAACATCTATGTATTTAGCGCTGGTAAGGGATGAAATTATGTGAGTATGGAGCAGCTCCGGAATGAAGGTGCGGGGGGAATGGGAGATCGGCGAGAAAACCTGCCGGCCAGCAGCATCGTCCGGCACGGTTCCCACACGCGAAGACCCGAGGAACCGACCCCGCCGGGAATCGAGCCCGGATCACCGTGGTGGGAAGCTAGTTCTCTAGTCACTGCGCCAACCGCGACCCCTCAGTATTTGCCTGTACAACTTTCGGTAACAAGAGTAATACATTTGTTGATTTAACCTTTGTGGCATACAAAATTGTTCCGTAAAAGTCTTACATTCATACCTATAAACTAGTATCCTTAGAAGTCTAGGTATCGTTGATTCCACAATCATCTATATAATTACAAGTAATATTCCGCTACATGTTATAGACAGTGATTTGAGATAAATCCCAAGAAATGTTATTTGAAAATAGTTTGAAATATATTTAGATACATTTTTTTTACTAACATGAAATCCTGCATTTATTTTCTTTGACGATATACAACGAAAACAAGGCAACTTTATTGCCGAGTTATCCTAAACAAAGTGACTGTCGATTCAATGCTCGTAGAAAGGGTATTGGCGAGAAGTGGCTTCAAACCGTCATCGGCCCTGACTTCTGTTCACTCAAAGCATGTCAAGTAATCATGCTTGCTTAAAGAGGTCCATTATTTTTTACAACAAATCGTCCTGCGGCGTATATCGAAATTTTAACCAAACATATCAGTTAAAACTATTTTTATTAGAGTATATCAGCAGCTTGAGTCGCCACAGAGAATAAATCAGTGCAACAGAAGTCACGTCTACTGAGGTTTCTCAGTTTGTATAAGGTGATTCAGGACTCAGCGAGGGAATTTTTCCTAGTGATAACTTATGAAAAAGTCAGTAGGAATAATTTCTTTCACTGTTTTGTATATTGAATTATAGTGTAAGTATTGCTACCCTGAAAATCAACTTAAAAATAATATTTCTTCAAATAAAGTCAAAACATCTTGTTATTTATTTTTTTACGTCATTCAGAGTGTTTCTGCTTAACATCAAGCGGCATTTTACTTAACATGTAAGGAAATTTTATTTTACAGTCGAGTTTCAGTTCAGCGTTACTCCCGTGGCAGTTTACGTAACCGAATAATTTAAAAGACATCTCCGACGTACTTTTTGTGTGAGGTATGATCACATAGAATTAACACACTCCCTCCTAACTCATCCTATATATGGATCTACCTGACGGCGGTAACATATAATCAGTTCCCGAAACGTCACATATCTTGTCGTCGAAGTAAGCCTATTTCTTTCGTAATTATTTTTATCTGTGTGTATTTACATCCCGGTGCTTGTTCGTTTGTACTGTCCTCCTAAATTTTTGTGAATAGTTTTTAAAGTCACCGATTTTTTGGTGAAAAAATGTTACACCACTTGCTTCATTGCTTTACGTGCACGTATACAGCTGTATTTCATGGTTATTTACAGTATGTATTTGTACAGAGGCGTGGCTCATTTGACCGTGCCAATCAGAATGAGGTTACAGCGACACCACACTTCTTTGATTTGCGGATTGAACCCCAAGACGGAGAGTAAAATGATCCAATCACTGACCCAGAAACAGAACTGCAGGTGTGCACGTAAGGCATTAGAAAAAGTTGTGCAAAATTATTTTCGCCAAAAATCAGTGCCGGTACAAATTTCCAAACTTTTTTTTTTATTTTATTTTGTTCTACATTTAGTTTTGTGCCGTATTCCAATATACAACTATATTCCCTTCAGCATTCTTATGTATATTAAATGTAAGCTGACAAATTCTAATATTGGCCATTCTTGTCTGTTTTCAAGAGTCGTTCAGTAACCATGTATGTTTTGTCTATGCTGTAAAAAATTGCGTACTCGTAGAATAAAAGCAGCTTGTAAACTTTCACGACATTTATCAGTCCAGGCACTACAACAAGAATGTCGCAGGTCATTAAAGTGGTATTAATTTTCTAAATACCAGAGGAGACTAGTGGGATATATTTTTATGAACAGATTGTCTGATGGGAAACCTAATAACCTTCAACTGCCTGTAATATTTCCCAAAATTACTTTGCAATTTTACAAAAAAATTTCTTGCAAACTGGTTGCCGAGAAACGGTTTTTGTGATACTTAACAAGAATCAAGCATTTATTATTCGTAAATACACAAATAATGTTTATATTTATGTATTTACAAGTATTTCCTGTAAACTTTACAATATTTCTGTAAATTTACAAATAGATTTTTAGAAACTAGTTCCCAAAGACCTTTTTTTAATCCACAAATTTGGTTACTGTGTACGCTCTGCGTTAAGCAATCGATTTATTTCACCTTAGCCACTTAGATTTAATGACGGTGTTAATACAGTTCAGTATTGTTGCACAGTATCCAATAACGCAGCTGACAAAAGCTGTATATCTAGGAAAAGAAGTCTGAAAATATTTCTACTCGCAAAATATTTTCGTTAGGTATCAGTAAGTCCACAAATATTATATCTCTCTTCCTTTCTCGTACATTTTTAATTTAAGTAATAAACATAGCACAGAATACAATTCCAAACGAAAAGTATTTGCTTGCGATAAATATTATGCTGTATTGGACTATTATTACCTAATATAAGATAATTTAATTCAGAGTTTCTATAAATTTATCAGTAAATTGAACACACACAATTCATCACTTGTGTATTATAACTAAACATGTTAATTTCAGTCTTGAAATATAATGTTATGTTTGCTGGAATTAAATTGAAAGAGTACGTCATTAACTTAACATACTTCTTACATTTTAGAGCAAATAGACGAAGATAAATGTTATAAACTTGAAAAGCATGCTAATGAAAATCAATTACGTGATATTTCTCGAGTTTCATTAATCGTTGTGTCGAACTCTTGGTTTTAAAACTTAATGATTATAATTACCGTTGGCAATGTTTCCTTTGGGATATCCCTCATAAATAAAATAGCTTCATTAAAGAACACCGCTAATGTTTAAAGTTCGTCTGAACGTAAAACTAATTTGACTTGAGACAGGGTGAGACTGAGACAATGTTTAACAGATGCAATGTTATTATTTATATTCCAATTTTTTATAACTGCTTTATATTGTTTACATAAAGGCGGGAGTAAACTGCACTTAATTCACTCAGAAATCTTTTTCCCCAAGCTATTCAACTGTCTTAAATATTTATAATTTGTTGAGCATCGCTTGCGTTAAAAGTCATCACACGGTGTTAGATATATGTTATAAATTTAAAAAAAATCCTTTTTTCTGTGTTTTAATTAAATAAATGAGATATTTTCGTACATTGCACATCTTAATTTTCGGTACAAATGTTTTCTAATTTATTATAATGATTATTTTTGTTTCTAAATTAATTTTGGCCAAAAACGATTTTCTTAAGATTCAAAATACCGTACATACTCAAGAGGCGTTAGTTGTGAGAAAGTATTTTCAACCTTCTGAGTTGTTGTAACATACACCCAACAGAGCAAGTAAGAACAATTGTTTATTTGAATTATTTTCTTGTCGGTAACAAGGTCATTAGAATAAGTCCCACACAACTTTACACAGAGACAAGGAAGGGTGAGGAATCGGCCATGACCTATCTTAAGGAACCGTCCCAGCATTTTCTTAGAGCAATTTCACGAAATCATGGAAAACCGAAATCAGGATGACCGGAGCTGGGAATCGAGTCTGGAACCTCCCGAATGCGAGTCCAACGTTATCGTTGCGCAATCTCTCTCGGCACGAGAATAAAATCAAATGTTTGTTTCGGTGAATACAATTTTTTTGATAAGACCCACAGGCCCACCATTTTGAATACGTCTTTCGTTTATGAGCTTATAAAGAGGGAGGGAAATAAATAAGACTTTTTCGGGGTTACCCAACTTTATACAGTAAAATTTAATGGGATATAAACTAAGAACAGTAACTTATAAATAAGAACATGGTTAGTAAAAATAATGTAGTTAAATTTATATAAATATTGCTAATTAGTTTTAACGAACTTTGTAGTAGGGAAAATATTCGTATCCTTTCATCACCGATTATTTTGTAACTAAACATATTATGAGAAATACAGCTTTAATTTCGTAAGTCGTTGATAAAAGAACCTATTTCAAACCAAAACTTGGTAGGGTAGCACTACTTCAAAAATGGGTCAAACGCTAATATTTCATATGATTGCTGCAATTATTATTCTTTTATATAATATTACTGCAGTTATTTCCCATTATACAGCATTTGGTAGAAACTTAATTTTAACTGAAAGCTTTGTCACGTGTTCTTAGTGTTGGGTAGTGCGCCGCATTATTGTAGTCCATCCAAACTGACATTATACATGTTGCAAGGCATACACTTACGAGGTGGCATCTATATAAACGTTAAATATTATTAATTTACTATCGTAGACCATTCAGACTGTCTCAGGGAAAGTGACAAGGTAGCTGATATAACATCCATTATGCCATATGCATGTACTAATTAAGCAAGTTCCAACTAACTTTGTTAATTGAACCTATCGCGAGCTTAAAACTTGCTTTAACGTGTTTTGTACCAGTGACAGATTACTGATAATGTTGGAAAGACTGGTTTTGCTCTACTTTTAGTTTGTCTTTGGCCGCAGACAAACCCGTGCCTGATGTAGAGTATTGTTAATTTATTCTATGCATCATAATCATTTAATTTTATGAAAATAATTTTTTTTATTTCTGGCTTATGCTTAGTATAAAACTATAAGTTTGTTTTCTATTTGGCATGGGCAGCACACTGACCATATCTAGACGACTATCGGTAGGCGCAGTGAGCTCTTTGGATTATCAATTTGAGAGGAGAAGATACAGGTTAGCAATGAACGTTGGTTCCCGAGCAGAGAAGAAAAGGAAAACGTTTTTGCTAGCCGCCGATGAGAAGGACGAGTTGGACGTCGTAGCTGCCGGCGAGGAACCTGGTCGAGGATCGACGGCGCCGAATCTACCAGAAGGTAGGAAGGACCTTGGTACTGCCTGGGCAATTTTGCTGGAGTTTCGGCGCCGTGAACCCACTGCCGAAGGAAACAGCGACACTTCGGTAATGTAGAGGCAATTTTCCCCAACCGACGTAGAGTCCACGGCCGTAGAAGAACAGGTCAGAACACACGCCTGGAAACTTGACGCCCTTGTTGTTTGGCTGCAGTTCGCCAAGTTACCGAGTGTGTTGTGCGTCATTGACGCTGCAATCAGGGTGGTTGGGTTCAAACTCCGCCCAATTCCCTCCCACTTTTTTTTTCCAGTGTTCACATTATAAAAATAAACAATTTATCAAAACTTATATTTTATCAATTTATGAAATACTTCCTTCGCTCACAATCCTAAAGCATAGCTCCAGCAATCATTGTTTACTTTATAATGTAAACACTGGAAAAAAGTGGGCGGAGTTTGAGCCCTACCACCCTGACTGCAGCGCCAAAGACGTACAACATTCTCGGCAACTTGACGAACTACAGACAAACAACAAGGGGGTCAAGCAAAATACATTGGTAGATAGGCGAATGTCCAGACCTGTTCTTCTACGACCGTGGTAGAGTCTAGGCTCTTCAAACGTCTTACTTTCAGATCGAGCTGAAAGACAACTACAGTTTCATGCTACGGTATAATTAACTTCATGACCTTGCATAAATTATTGCTGTGCTCAACTTAGCCCACGAAAATCCGTAACTGTGCAAACGAGACAACAATAATTTCGAATACTAGGAACACATTTTGTATTCCCGAAGGAGTTGTAAAAAATAAACACTTTTCCGACTGCGATTTAATTACGTCTGTTCTAGCCGAGGCATATGCGAGGGAGTCTACTACGGTGCTACTTAGTCTGGTTGATCGTGTTGCTTGTCGTGCTAGTTATGGTCGAACTAAGTAAGTTGTGGTAGATTCAGTTCGTTTCTTTTCCAATCAGATACTTTTCTGTTCACCTTGTACTCTGTATACTATATCTTATTTTAGTGAGGAAAGACAAGCAGTTATCACCCAGTTTGTCTCGCAGGTGTTATTGCTCTGTATTAGTGGTAGTCCAGTAGTAATAGAAGATGAATGTCCTAATTTACCTTACACTGTAGTACAACCGGCCATCAGTTATTTACTACGTAATATTACGGAAGTAAGCATACGTGTAGTTTTACATTCAACAGGTATATCAACAGTAAATAATAACTCTACACATAGAGAAAAATCTTACATTGCTGATACCAAATTGTTGTCTTTTTTTATCTTTGTATGTAAATAACATTCATGTAATCTCTCAGGAACAAAATACTTACTCCCAACGAATTTAGCATGTCGTTAGTTCTGTAGTAGGTCAGGAAAACATTTAAGTTTAGAACGATTCCTAGTAGGCTACTTATTTTCCACATTATAACCGTGTAAACATCTCATGTTGTTTTACGTTGGTTCCAAGCATGCTAATGAGCTGAAATCAATTTTGCAGAGTATGACGTTGCATCATGGCTAACGCAAAATGCGTTCTGGATTCGAGTACCGAGCATAGAAATATATTTGTGATAGCCTCACACACTTTTCTGGTTTCATCTCGAATGATATTGCTACTAACTACATAACTAAGCTCTATCTGTTTTGTAAGCAGTTTCATGAAAATTAAAGTTGAAAAAAAAAAAAAAAGGCCTACTAGTTATATTTGTATAGTTGTTACGTATTTAAATATTGTGGCAACTCACATGTGAAAGACCAACAAAGAAGTGTGTTATCGACGGAAAGACTGCGCAACTATAAGGTGACGCGCTCGTAGGGGTTTTAAGGTGTGTGATTTGCGTGCGTAGTTCGAACTTACAGCTGCCTTGTTTCTAGCTGTTAATCTCCCTAGCAGTCTGCCACCTTAAGCTGCCGTGAAATATTGTTGCCGCTGTAACTTAAAGGAGGGAGCAGTGTCATCATTTCGAATTCATGAATTTTCATCACAACTAATTTTTTATGTTTCATTTCTGACAAATTAACTTCGTTAGAGCATAAAATATGTACAAATAGAACTTCTAGCATCAGGCATAGTTCTGTTGCGCAGCATCTTAAATAATCCACGTAGTAAATTAATATTCTGTTCCCGACGTTTTCTACAGGATATCCTGACATAAGAATTCCGTCAGTACGAACTTCAAAAAAACCACAGACTCTTACTATGTCCTATAGCGCCCCATAGTTTTAATAAAAAGGAACTCAAATACATTTTATTCCTAAAAATCTGATAATTTAAGTTGAAAGCTGTTATATTATGTGAATGTTGCGAGTGTTATGCGCTTATATGTTTTCTGCCTAGACTTACACTGAGAAAACAATTTTGTTGGTGCAAACAAAATTTGTTTGAATCAACCAAACCATTTGTTTGTATAGGAGCAATTATATATTTGTTTGCTCGTACCAAATTATTTTGTTCCCTCGATTTATTTGAGGCAAATAACTGAATTTTGCTAGCAGTACCAAATATTTAGCTGGTCATAAAAATATTTCTTTGGACATATTAAATGCACACGCAATATTTTAAGAACTAAAAAAAATATTTTTTATAATCTTAACAAATTTCTAAAATTTTAAGACCTAAAAAAAAAAACCTAAAAAAAAAAAAGTGCGGTTAGACCGGGATTTATTCTACTATCCCTTCGCTTGCTTCTTTCTAGTCATGACCTAACCAACTTAGCTACGAGTGCTTCTGTGATAACGGGTATTGTTATTCGTACAGGAATAGTTAGGCCTAATATTAAAATACGATTGTACTGCTTTGTTTTCAAACATTTTTGTCTTCCGTCTGCGAAAATGTAAACGACGTCAAGTAATATTACCAAATTATTGCCGTGCACCGCAGCACAAATAACGAGACGTGCAGCTGCGGTGTTTTTCAAGTTTATAGCATTTTCCGTTGTGATCAATCGAATAAACCACTTTGAAATTGTTATAGCTAAAATTAAGATACTTTAATAATGCTGATTAACAGTTTAGACGTCCTACTTGTCGCACAAGCTTATACTTTGAAAGTTGAGGTAAACAGCGTTCGCCATCTTTTCGCTCACGCATGCCAGCCTGCCATCTTCCGTAAGTCAACCAAATAGATTTAGTTTCGCCAACAAAATAATTTAGTCCATCGAAAAAATTTTTTTGGTTCAAAGTACACCACTTATAACTAACAATATTATTTTGTTGACAAGCTGTAACAAGTTGTTTGTTTACACAAAATATTTATTCGACTTCCTTTCGTAACCAAATATACATTTAGAACAAACAAAGTGCGTTTAAATTAATAATATGGTCAAGGGAAATAAATAAATTTGTTTGGAGGACTCCAAGTTTGGTCTTACCAACAAAATATTGTTTATCTGAAGCAAACATCACCCAAACAAATATATTTAGTATAATGTAACAATTCTTTCTCTCAGTGTTTGTATTATTACTGTCATCGTACATGTAAGGACCATAAATAGTGTCCCGTCATCCCTACGCACCAAGCTTTTAACTGATTTAAAGATTTCCTATCAAGGTGGTTATGTTAAATCCATACCTGGTAGTTTCAAAACGATTATGAAAATACTCTTTTCAAAGCAACATAACTTTCATATCGTAGAATTCCTACATTTTTTTTGCCACGAATATATCGTAAATTTACCCAATTTTTATGGAAATAAACCTCTCGTTTAATTTTGAACGATTCTTACTATGGGGGCGAGTTACAAACTAAAGAAGTATTTTGGACATACGCCGTTGCATTGTTTTTTATTTTGTTCTGTCTGTTTGTTTTTGTAGGCCTAATTATTGTTTGTCCTAACTTACTGGCGGAATTCCTTGTTTAGAATAATACTTTTTTTTTTTTTTTTTTTTGTTATTTGGTGCCTAGATGCTTGTTTGTGTTCATTTTTCTTGTAATTTACTAATTCCTTGTGGAATTGTATATGTTTACCTATGTTTGCCAGTGGCAAACAAAATACTTATGTTTGTTTACTTGTCTGTTTGTTCGTGTGTATATTCTCTGGTTTTCAGTGACACGCCATTTGCTGTAATGGCATATGTCCAAAATACTACACTTCTTTAGTATGTTATAAATCTCATAGTTTTTCTAATTTTTTCACCCAATATATCACGAACTTCGTTACGAAAATAAGTCCAAATCAAGCGAAATAATCTTTTGTGAACGAACGGTGTGTTATTTTGCAAAACATCTTCATAGAATTGGTCATTGCATAACTTTGCTTAGACTGGAATTTTTTTTTTTTCAAAACATTCCGATAAAGAAGTTTTGAGTTTCTTGTACCAATGTAAAAGCATGGCCTAAGGTAGGTTCGCATAGTCGCGTGACCAGATTTGTCCGATCACCAGGTTACGTCGCGGAAACTATGCCGTATCAAAGCTTGCCACGTGACGTAACATAAACTTCTTCTGTTACGTGTAACCATGAGATTTTCAGCGACGACACGTATAATACCACAAACAACATTGTCATCTTTTTAGATGCCGAACATTCATTTTCTTGACGTAAAATTCGCTATGTTAATTCGTGTTGTACCTTCAAATTTAATCCTACTAATTTTTGTGTATGGCCACACCATTTGTAGAAATGTAACGGAAAAATAACGAGTTATTAAGACGGTTAGTAATCCTTACTTTCTCTATTTTGGTTGATAGATTGGATTTAATTGTTTGACAACCATGAAGATCTTAGAAATACAACCCGTGTTCATAAAGTCTGCGTTGGCTTTTTCTTAAAACGACAATTATCTTTACTCAGTGACAGGAGGTACACAAACATAAATTTGCAGGATCACTGCTGAAAGTCACGTAGAAAAATTACCCCTTGCAAACACTGCAACCACAACATGTAGAAATATTACCCCTCGCAACCACAACGTGTAGAAATATTACCCCTTGCAAACACAGCAACGACAACATGTAGAAAAATTACCCCTCGCGAACACTGCAACCATAACGTGTAGAAAAATTACTTCTTGAAAACACTGCAACCACAACGTGTAGATGCGATGAGGTTTTCGTCGATCATGTCAGACTGGCCATTATTAATACTCTTTCCACGCCTTAACGAGCATCCGTAGTAAATAAATTAGCACATTTTCTGGATGGTTAGTTTACTATAATTTTTCAAAGAATAATATACCTACGACAGTAAAACTTTTTTGAAGCAATACAAAAGTCCTACCTTTGTTACTAACATCGACGTTTTGACCCGTATTGATATATACGATTGTAAAAAAAACTTGTGTTTTCAGCAAAATATTGTCATTTAGCTCCATTTGTTTATAAACATATACGTCTGGTAAACAAATAATTCACTTATAGTACCCTAGATGCTTCCTTTGTGAATGCACATATGTGTTAAAACAATTTGGTAACTTATTTTTCTGGGAGAAAACCGACTAAAAGCTAAGTGTGTTTTCGTATTTTCTGTCACTTTTTCTCATCTACACTCACAGACAATCCCCCTATGGCCAATGTGACCTCTTGGTTTCCACCCCTCAGTGTGTCTTATCAGACGAGAACACGCCTAGCTGTCGCTCCAAGTCTACGTTCGTCGGCCGCTTGCTAAGATCTAATTTATGTTGGAACGCTCGTTAAACACAGAAATTCTCATTCATAACTTAAGGCCTTGTTACGGAGTTTTGCAGTGATGTCGAAAATATTTTTTTTGTTGCTACCTAATACTCATATCAAAATTTCGCTGCCCAGTTTTGACAATTATATGTTATAATTTGTAGCTGAATTTTTTTGTAGAATTATACTGAACGGTTTTTTATATTTCATTACCCAAAGTACCACGTTTTTCGTCGTGAAAATAAGCAAAAATGAAGGAAGTAATTTTTTTACTGGCGAATGGTACATTAATTTAAAAAACGCGTCCACAGTATACATCGTGTGATTGCACATTGACTCTAATTTTATCAAAACTTTTAGTTAAAATATATTTGAGTTATTGGCACCAATCTGAAGAAAAAAAACCAGGAACAAGCCCTTAAACAATATTCAGGGAACCATACGAAAGGAGTTTTCGAATGAAGGGCGAATTAATAAAGTGCTTCCCGTACGCATGCGGTGCCCCTGACGTCAATCAAAGAGTGACATCGGAGGACGCGCTTCGAATCCAGTTTCGCACAGTTGTGGGTCGCTGTCGTAGCGCCATCGCCGGAAGTCGGAGAGGGTGTTCACCCTTACTGCCTTCAGCGGTGCGAGGTCAAACACGGGGTGACGACGACTGTCCGTGGAGGTGCCAGAGGGGGTGGTTCACCCTACAACCCCCCTCTGAACCGTGGGTGCCCGCATCTGAGGTCCGCCCTTTGTGAACCGCCTTCATGCTAGGCTGCGCGATTCCTGCCTCAAACAATGGGCACCCCCACGTTGTCGGCCGATAGAGGGGGGTCAGGATGACCAGAGCAGATGGCCAGTGAACACACGAGGCTGTCTGTTTGCCATAGGGTTGCCCCGCCCCAAGGCCGACCTGCACATACCACCCGCATTCGTGAAGTCGGCGATTCAGTCCCGGTAGAGATAATTGCTACCTCGACAAAAAAGTTTTCATTACAACCATATATAAGTAAGGCCCGGTTAGATTTCGCGAAAAGAATTTTGCCTCACTTTGATTCAATGCTTTACGTGCGCACCTGCATCTCTGCTTTGTGGTCAGTGATTGGATGCCGTAACATACAACGTCTTGAGGTTAAACCCGCAAATCACAGATGTTTTTTGTTACAGTTATCCATGTACTGATTGGCACAGTCAAATGAATAATAACTCTGCACAAAAACACTCTGCCAATAATCATGAAGTTGAGATGCAGGTGCGCACGTAAGACACTGAAACAAAGTGGGGCAAATATCTTTTCGCGAAAACTACCGGGCCCTATATATAGGTGGTTCGCGATAACGTGGGCACTTTAGATGACCATTTTGCTTCCATAATAATCCAAAAGTTGTATTTGTAAGTACGGTACAAGCTACACACTTTGGTTGTTATTAAGAGTGGTTTCATTATGTTATATATTGGCAGGACACTACAAACAATCTGAAAGGTAAAAAGTAACTGAGGTTTCAAAAATGCTCGTTACAACCCGAACTGCTTAGAAGTTTACTATACACGTTTACATTAAATCATAGTAAGTAATGTAACCTTTATGCATATTAAAGTAAGTACGTTTGTAAACCGTCCTGCTAAGAATAATATGACACTCAGAAAAGCAGCTGTAACTACGGCACTATTCTTACCGCCATGATAAAAACTACTATGCGAGACAGATCCCTTAGGAGGGTCATGGAACTTGGCACACACGGAAGCGACAATCCTAACAGAAAATGGGCATAGAAACTGTTGAGGAATTGTTTCGCCATTGATGATAATATGATAGAACACAACGGAAGTACGAAACCTGAATCGGGGATGAATTCTATGTTTTTCCTAATAATTAGCATGTTACTTATTCGTATTTTTTTTCTACCGACGCGTCGGTGAATTCTAAGTGAAGTCAAATCCAGAAGAAAACGCAGAGGTGCGGAATCAGTTGTGTACGAATTACAAACACTTGACTGTAAACAGCCTCCATGCACACGGTGTAGTCTATACGCGAAAAGGTTTTTTCCTTTTTTTAATGTTTGTACACCTTGATCGGTAATTTTATTTTGCATTTCTATTGGCAGTTAGTTTCATCATATGTGAATGCATCACTACCCTGTCAGTTAGTCTATCCAAATATTTTAATAAACTTACAAAACGTATCGTATGAGGGCGGTACCCCACGAGCCTAACCCTGATAGCAAAATAAGCTTGGTTCAAGCTTGAAACAAGCTTTCAACGGCCAGTCTGCAAGCTTACAGCAAGCTTGTCATGTCAAGCCATAAGCTTGAATCAAGCTGACTAGACTCCACACGACAAGCCTGCAGCAAGCTTGCGAGGAAAGCTTGATTCAAGGTTGCTGCAAGCTTGTAGCAAGCTTGCCTCGTACAAGGCAGGATACAACTGTAAAAAATAGGCTTGACTCAAGCTTGAATCAAACTTACCAAATAATGCTTGTAATGGCAAGCCTAAATCAAGTTAGTTGCAGGCTTACTGCAAGCTTACATGCTATCTGGGAAGTAGCGCACCTCAGATACAGACATTACTGGGCGCCCTTAGGCATCTGCTTGTGTGTGTTTTCCGTTATCCGTCGGCAGTTTTAGACTAGGCCAGTCCCCGCACCTTAACCCTGTAATCTGCTTGTCCCGAACGATGACATAAAATTATACTCTACTATGTAGTAGTGCCGGAATGAGACGGCCGGGGGAAACGGGAGATCCTAGAGAAAACCCACCGACCATCGGCACGATTCCCACATGCGTAAATCCGGGGACCGACCGCACCGGAAATCGATCCCAGAACGTCGTAGTGGGAGGCGAGTGCGCAGGACACTACGCCAATCGCGGACCCAACATGGTAACAAAATCCACTTTACCTCTAATCTTCGAAAAAAATCTTCCGTATAAAAAAGTACCGCTTGAACAAATAAGTAACGTGTTAAACGTTAGCAAATTATATTTTTATACAGTATGTACAGTCAAATCGCACATAAATATAAGTTAATACAAACATCAAACGCTACGACAAATACCTTAGAAACGTATTGTTCTTATTTGGACTACAGCAAAAATGAGACATTAAAATAATCACATCAATCGCCGTTCTGTATGCTCTCATATAAAGGCCTACGGTAGCATCACTTATGCACAATTTTATTTTGGGATTAGATTATTTCTGTGCATCTCGTGTAATATATATATATTTTTTTTATTTATGTGGCAGTCAACGCTGATTAAATTTTCCCCCTATTAATTCATTTTGTGCTAGCAACAGCTGTGGTGTAATTAAAAAGTTTTGTTAAAATTTAGCAAACAGTCCCAGTAATATTACCAATGTCTGTTGTTCCAAGAGTGAGTGGGAGCGAGTCAGCGCTCAACATCGAGCGCGGGTGATGTAAGTATGGAGCAGCGCCGGAATTAAAGGGCGGGGGAACGAGAGATCCCCGAGAAAACACGGCGACCAGCGGCATCGATTCCCACATGCAAAAATCCGGGGACTGAACCCACCGGGATTCGAACCAGGATCGCTTTGGTAGCAGGAAAATACTCCAGTCATTATTTTATTCCTTTCCTCAACAACTTGGAAAGGGGGACACGTCTGATTTTAAAAGTTTACGTCTTATTTTCTAATCATCATACGGGAGAAACATAAATGGGTAATTCCTTCAAAATTGCGTCATGTCAAAATCTTTACTTTCAACGCATGAAATGAAGGAGAGCTATAAACTGAAATGATAATAACGATTGTACCCAGGAGACAGCTCGTCGCTACGATTTTCCTTGCCACTTTTCAGCCAAATTATGATTACGGGATGGGGCGGCAACCCATCTACAACCCCACACTTGAAAGGAACAGATATGAATGAGGAATGGCAGGCGTAGCAGTGACAGATTACAATGGAGGAGAAATCCGGAGTACCCACAAAAAAAAAAAAACCCGCCGGTCAACATAAACGCCCGCCCACGTTTCCCAAAATGCGAACAATCCAGAACCAGTCCCACCGGGGATCGACACCGCACCGCCTTGGGGGAGGCAAAGCAAAGCTACACATAGTAATATTCACTTACTGAGTGTCTGAACTTGTTGTCAGGTGAGCAATCAGTATATTTGAAACTCTCGCGGTGTACACAAGCGTGTTTTTTGTTCTTTCTGTTTTCTTTCATATGTGACGAACATTTTTCGTGCATCTTAAATGTGTTATGTCCTACGGTCCAAATTGCTTCTGACATGTACTCTAGGAAGAAATGTTTAAAGCTAATAAAACTAAGTTTGGCTTCAATCGTTTTAAACTTTTATTAGCTGTATTTTGGGTAGTAAATGTGTGTTCAGGAGAATAAATAAGACAATCACATCTGCAGTTAAACCTGTGTGAATGTTTTGATGAGTTGAAATTTCTGGAAATGGCCCTATGGCATTTCCAGGATCCATTGTGTGGGCGTGAACCAAGATATCACTCATGCTATTGTTATATGTCTTACAACGATATAAGTAAGTAGTGCTGGTTAGTCATAAAACACACATTAAAGTATCCAAATTGATCGTCCGCTATGAGCTCGTCTCCAAAGTACAGATATTTTCTCTTGCATAATTTATCACATGTATGTGTGGAAGATGAATGTCGAGTTGAAGTTGATTGGTAAATGCTATTTTTAAGGCAAGTACATTAGCCAGTGACCCCCACATGATAATTAAAGGCGAATTAATGACCTTACCCATAATTTGGATTTGTCCAAAAAAGAAGTTGAGGGTTCGGTCTTTCGTGTAAATAGCTAGACTCTCCTGCACGCAGCAAGTCCCCGATTTCACGAACTCGGATTTAACAAAACATCGATTTAGCGAACATATTTTCGGGAACCACGACTTTCTGTTAAATCGTAGTTTTACTGGGTTTGATCGTTTCACAACAGCCAAGAAATAAGAAATAATTTATTGTCGGAATACGGTACATTAGTGCATTGCAATAATATTTGACCATCCTCTCGGCTCAGGTTGTACTCTTCATCGCGACCGACTGTAGCAAGCCTTTATAGTCGGGGATCGGGACGTTGTTAAAACCCAACGAGAATAAACTGCAAAACACCATTTTCAAAGATGTGTCAAATACGCCTTCACCTTTGTTAATGAATTGTTCTCATAACGGTTAGTTGCGAAGGACATACCTTGTACCGCATGTGTGTGTTTATATATACACATATCAGTCTTTGAACATGAGGGGTTTAAGTACTTGGGAACAAAGTATTGTCAACTGGGTAGGGCCCTGTATTGTGGTCGGTTGTACGCCGTGTGCCCTTCATTCGAAAACTCCTCCGTATGTTTTCCTGAGTATTGTTTAAGTTATGAATAAGAATTTCTGTGTTTAACGAGCGTTCCAACATAAATTAGATCTTAGCAAGCGGCCGACGAACGTAGACTTGGAGCGACAGCTAGGCGTGTTCTCGTCTGATAAGACACACTGAGGGGTGGAAACCAAGAGATCACATTGGCCATAGGGGGATTGTCTGTGAGTGTAGATGAGAAAAAGTGACAAATACGACAACACACTTAGCTTTTAGTCGGTTTTCTCACAGAAAAAATAAGTTACCACTGGAGGAATGTATAGTTGCGCCCGAGCTAATTTAAACAGTGATGACTTCCATTTCAAATGACCAACATATTTTAGCACCACTGCGCCAACTGCGGCCTCCTGAAAATATGTGCAGATTAAACATTAATTACATCCCTGCGTTGTATCATTATGAAATAATACAAATATCTCAGAGTGTTTTAATTACAATGTAAAATTTTTTTTGTACTTTTATAAAGAAAATCCTTGGAAACCCCGTTGCCAAAGAAATTCCTTGTAAAACTACAATAGTTTTCCTTGTAATAAAATACAAAGTATATGTTTGTAAAATTACAAGGGCTAGCCTTGTAGCTATAGCTTACTTTCAATAAGGAAAAAATAATAACTTAAATGTTTATTGTACTTCATAAATAACACTGAACTTATTTATCAAATAACTTTTAAGTAAATTATTTCGGTAAAAAAACCTCGGGAGGTGTTTAGTTTTGAACCACTTTCTCGACACTTAGAATCTATGCATGTTACCACTAGGCTCCTTGGCGAGGTCTCAACATCGCCAATGAGCCAAACATCCCCCCTTTACAGCTTTAGTATTTGACAATTCCCCAGTTGTGACAGTATTTGGTGACTCTGACAACTGAAAAGACGCTAACGGACAAACACAAATTTTACACCCAGCCAAGCCTGGGAATCGAACCCAGAACCCCTCGTATCCAAGTCGCTCAACCAACTGAGCTCCACCAGACCACTGTGACTTCTTTACCAACTAGTCTGTATTTATTTGTATACATTCATTGTACAGTTCAGTAATAATTATTTCTTGTAAAACACACAATTAATATAAACAATCACTTTATTCCAAAAAAGTACTTTTCAGAGGTTGTGATCTTAGCATAAGTAATTTCCGGCGAAATTACGATTTTTGTAGGCTACACATTTTTTCTACGTTTTTTTGCAAACAAAATCCTTTTAACATTATAAATTAATAATTTTGCAAGGAAAATTTTTTAACATTTACTAAAATTTGTACAACTACGAACAAGTGCCTTGTCATATTTAACATAATAATTTACAGTTCAGTTACTGTCGGTATAGGTACAAAGAATGCTTTTGAAGTATTACAAAGTTTACCTTTGTAACTTCATAAACTAATGATTTTACAAAAAAATATATTTGTACTTATACAAGGATTTGTATAAGTACAAAGAAAATCCTTGTAAATTTTACAAAATTTTTTATTAGAGTGTAGAATTTCATGTTTTATACTGAATTCAAAGGCAATATTTTTACACTGCGAGTTTATTCCTATAAACAAGGTGAAACCATAATTATTACTTGGCTGAGTTGGGTACCGTATACCAGACCGTTTTATCGAAGTTATTGGCGTATTTGATTAACATATATAATTTCGTTGTTCTTTTCGTATCTCAAATAGTTTGATGCTAGATTACATTATTTACTGTGATAAAATTAAAACAACACCGAAATGCCTGTTAATGCATCATGCGTCAACATACTATACTTACAGTCATTAAATAAAACAAGATCTCCCAAAACTGTTTTTGTTTTAAATTCATTCGACTATTTCGTCAAAAGAATAAAGTTTCACATTTACGCTAATGTTGTGACACAACAAAATAAACATTATCACAAAGTTTTTACATTTGCGAAATAACAATTTAAAATTCATTAACCCGATTATTTACATGTGAAATAATACATTATTTTGTAAGCGGTTCATTCTCAGCTATACAGCTTTCTAAAAGTTACGTGCTACAATTTTGCATTGACGACTGTTAAAAATTGTACTTTAGTGCAGTGTACGTATTGCTTACAATAACAAAAACTTTAAACATTGAATTGTGAAAATTTAAAACTAAATTACGTATAAATAAACCATAACATCTCGGACTACACTAAGGGCAGTTACCGCCCTACAATATTCCAGTGTTCTACCACGTTAGTGTCAGCGACCGACAATGAGTCTCCTACAACACAAACCAAATCGCTTTTGTACACGTCGTTTCGAATCACGCTGCGTGTATAAAATTTTTTCACCGTTTTGTTTCAATGCTTTTCGGGCACATAGGCAGTTCTGCTATTGGCGGGTCGGGATAAAGCGAACACTCAGAAAAGCCCTGCTAAATTTCTATGTTCAGCGAAATCGTATCTTTCCGCGCGTAACGGGAAATGTCTAACCTCTCTGACGCGTCACACAATGTTTGCGGGTGTAAGATAAATCGTGTGGTCGGCAGGAACCTATATACTGCCATAAAAAAGTGTATAAATTATATAAAATACACATATGTTATTTCAGTTGATTTTATTTCTGTAGTGTGGTTTTTTAAATAGGAAAATACACGGAACTACATTCAGCATTCGGTACCAACCATACAAGTTGCAAGGTAACTATAGTTAATATCGTATTACGTGCAGTTATGGCTACTGATATTTTTCAAAGGTTTGAATATTTAGTGCTCACTTTATCCAGACGACCTATGCATTGTTATAGGCAGCGTGTCTGCGTGTCTATGTTCAGACACGTCTCTCGTTTGACTGCATCAACAAGAATAAGGTATTGTAACACCATAAGTCTGTGACTTGCCAGTAGAACTCCAAGACTAGTGAATGTTAAAACATCCAATCACTGACCGTGACGCAGAGCTGAAGATGTTCGCATGACGCAGTGAAACCAAACGGTACAATAACCTTGTCGGCACTAAGGTCCGGTTTCACCAACTAAGGTCCGGTTTCACCAACCAAGTTTAAGCGATTTAATCTATATTAATCGGCACTTAATCTCGGTTATACTGCTCGATTTTTGCCGGGTAACGTCACTAATCTCGCTTAAGTTCATTACAAAATGGCGCTGTATAATTTGGTATTTGAAGACAATACAGACGATGAAGATATTATTCCTGTGTATCTGCCTCGTCGGATTAGAGAAATAAATAATTATTTTGATGAGTATGATGATACAGACTTCCATATACATTTCCGCTTGTCAAAACAATCGGTCCATTCACTTTTATTGATACATACAACGACAGTACAGAAGTCACAGTGGTCTAGAGGAACCGACTTGGATACGAGGGGTTCTGGGTTCGATTCCCAGGTCTGGCTGGGTGTAAAATTTGTGTTTGTCCGTTAGAGTCATTGCACTTGTAAGAGTCACCAACAACTGTCACAACTGGGGAATTGTCAAATACAAAAGCTGTAAAGGGGGGATGTTTGGCTCGTTGGCGATGTTGCGACCTCGCCAAGGGGCCTAACATTTTTTCTTCATAAAAAAAAAAAAAGAGGTAAGATGCGTAGGTTCTACGAGCGGGGAGCGTGGTTCGATGCTTACTTCTTCCAAATTTTTTTTTTATTTTCAAAATAATTTCGTGTAAGCGTTTTTTATTCAAAAGTTAATTGATAAATGAGTTCAGTGTTATTTATGAAGTACGGTGAGCATTTAAATTTATTTTTTCCTTATTGAAGGTACGACTACAAGGTTATTCCTTGTAATTTTACAAACATATACTTTGTATTTTGTTACAAGGACAACCATTGCAGTTTTACAAGGAATTTCTTTGGTAACTGGGTTTCCAAAGATTTTCTTTGAAAATGTATAAAACATTTATTTTTACAGTGTATGAGGTTCTGTTTAACGTCTGGTACTTTCAGGTTAGCAAAAAATATACAGACGAGAAAATAATTGAACAATTGTGTGTAGATAAACATTTCAATTTACAGCAATAAAATAATATAAATTATATTTACTGATTTATCTTCCCCTGGTCTTTCTTTCTTGTTTTGCTACAAAGTTACCCAGGGGTACCTAGCCCCCTAGCTGTATTCCCCCACCTCCTAGATAGTATGATGCAATCACTCCCTCCTTCCCCTCAAGAATGTTGTAACAATGTTTCCAAATTAAATCATTCACAAACACACATTCGGCAATTTCCGACACGTGTTCGGGTATTTTCGACACAATTAAGGCAACTTAGCTCACACAACCCATCGTGTAGCCAAGTTTCACTAATCTCTGGTAACTTAAACTCGCTGTGTTGTTGGTGGAACGCACCTCTAACTTAAACTCAGGTTTAGTTCTTCATCGAGTTTTGTTAATCTCGCTTTGTGGCAAAGTTAAAATTCGTTGGTGAAACTGGCCCTAAGGTCCGGTTTCACCAACCAAGTTTAAGCGATTTAATCTAGATTAATCGGCACTTAATCTCGATTATACATGTTTTGGGTTTCACCAAGCAGTTAAATTCTATTTTCTGGTCTTAAGCGAGATTAAATTTTAACTGCTCGATTTTGGCCGGGTAATGTCACTAATCTCGCTTCAGTTCATAATAAAATGGCGAGAGCACTGTATAATTTGGTATTAGAAGACAATACAGACGGTGTAGACATTATTCCTGTGTATCTGCCTCGTCGGATTAGAGAAAGAAATCATTATTTTGATGAGTATGGTGATACAGACTTCCAAATACATTTCCGCTTGTCAAAACAATCGGTCCATTCACTTGTATTGATACATACAACGACAGTATAGAAGTCACAGTGGTCTAGAAGGCCGACTCCCGTGGCTCAGTTTGTTGAGAAGCCGGCTTTGGTGCGGGGGGTTCTGGGTTCGGTTCCCAGGTCTGGCTGGATGTTAATTTGTGTTTGTCCCTTGGGTCTCAAAAGTTGTCACTGTACAAATTGTCTCACAAAAAGTACTGGGGTCACTCAAATTAAGCCACATTAAAGGGGGGAATGTTTGGTGCAGTGTTGATGCGGAAGCTTCCGCATCGCCAATGCACCAAACATTTTTTGAAAAAAAAAAAAAAGAGGTAAGATGCGTAGGTTCTACGAAGTGGGAGAGTGGTTCGACGCTTGTCACCTCCAATTTTTTTATTTTCAAAATAATTTCATGTAAACGTCCTTTATTCAAAAGTTATTTGGTAAATAAGTTTAGTGTACTTATGAAGTGCAGTGAGCAATACATTTTTTCCCCTTGTTGAAAGTACAACTACAAGGTTATTACTTGTAATTTTACAAACATATACTTCGTATTTTATTACAAGGACAAACATTGTAGTTTTACAAGTAATTTCTTTGGCAACTGGGTTTCCAACGATTTTCTTTGTAAAAGTACAAAACATTTTTTACAGTGTATGAGGTTCTGTTTAACGTCTGGTACTTTCAGGTTAGCAAAAAATATACAGACGAGAAAATAATTGAACAATTGTGTGTAGATAAACATTTGCAGTTACAGCAATAAAATAATGTAAATTATAATTGCTGGATTATCTTCCCCTGGTCTTTCTTTATTGCTTTGCTCCAAAGTTACTCAATGGTACTTAGCCCCCTAGCTGTATTCCCCCACCTCCTAGATAGTATGATGCAATCACTCCTTCCTTCCCCTCAAGAACGTTGTAACAAAGTTTCCAAATGAAATCATTCATAAACACAGATTCGGCAATTTCCGACAAGTGTTCGGGTATTTCTGACACAATTATGGCAACTCAGCTCACACAACCCATCGTGTAGCCAAGTTTCACTAATCTCTGGTAACTTAAACTCGCTGTGTGGTTGGTGGAACGCACCTCTAACTTAAACTCAGGTTTAGCTCTTCATCGAGTTTTGTTAATCTCGCTTTGTGGCAAAGTTAAACTTCGTTTGGTGAAACTGGCCCTAAATCGTGTCTCAAATTATATCTCGCAATTCTCAGCTAGCCAAGTGCCTCAGCTAGTACTCATGATATCTATGTATGTCCCAGTTAGTTGATCCGACCTGATGGAATGACTCACCGACAGTGTCAGTGGACGACAAGTGCGGACTATAATTGCTTCTCTGAGAGCGAAGTCACGCGATGCCACACAACACCACGCAGTTTGTAGGGAGCTATGGATGTTTCTGCAGTAGGCCGGACATTATTCGATCATTTGTACCCACGTAGGCTTGCTGGAGGCATCAGCTGGTTGTCGCCTTCTTTATAATAACTTTCACAAACGTTTCTCAGAAAACTCAGTAAAACGCTGCTGTAAGGAAGTATGAAGTATCAAAATAGATCCACTTTGTTTATTATAAATGCATTTGTCGTTAATATATTTAAGAATTTAACTCTACTAACGAAACTGATGTTTATACACACACAATTTATGTCCTTCGTAACTAACCGTTACGAGAACAATTCATTAACAACAGTCAAGACGTATTTGACGCATATTTGAATATGGGGTTTTGCAGTTTATTCTCATTGGTTTTTAACAACTTCCCGATCCCCGACTATAAAGGCTTGCTACAGTCGGTCGCGATGAAGAGTACAACCTGAGCTGAGAAGATGGTCAAATATTATTGCAATGCACCAATGTACCGTATTCGGATAATAAATAATTTATTATTTCTTGGATGTTGTGAAACGATCAAACCCAGTAGAACTACGATTTAACGGAAAGTCATGGTTCCCGAAAATATTTTCGCTAAATCGATGTTTTGTTAAATCCGAGTTCGTGAAATCGGGGACCTGCTGTGTGCAGGAGAGTCTAGCCATTTACACGAAAAACCGAAACCACAACTTCTTTTTTTTTTGGATAAAATCAAATTATGGGTAAGGTCATTTGATTCGCCTTTAATTATCATGTGAAGGTCACTGGCTAATGCACTTGCCTTAAAAAATAGCATTTACGAATCAACTTCAACTCGACATTCATCTTCCACACATATGTGTGATAAATTATGCAAGAGGAAATATCTGTACTTTGGAGACGAGCTCATAGCAGACGATCAATTAGGATATTTTATGTGTGTTTTATGACTAACCAGCACTACTTACTTATATCGTTGTATGACATATAACAATAGCATGAGGGATATCTTGATTCACGCCCACACAATGGATCCTGGAAATGCCATGAAGCCATTACCTTAAATTACAACTCATCAAACCTTTCACGCAGGTTTAACTGCAGATGTGATTGTCTTATTTCTTCTCCTGAACACACATTTACTACCCAAAATACAGCTCATAAAAGTTTTAAACGATTGACGCCAAACTTAGTTTTATTCGCTTTGAACATTACTTCCTAGAATACATGTCAGAAGCAATTCGGACCGCAGGACATAACACATTTAAGATGCACGAAAAATGTTCGTCACATATGAAAGAAAACAGAAACAACAAAAAACACGCTTGAGTACACCGCGGGAGTTTCAAATATGATGATTACTCGCCTGACAACAAGTTCAGACACTCAGTAAGTGAATATTACTATGTGCAGCTTTGCTTTGCCTCCCCCAAGGCGGTACGGTGTCGATCCCCGGTGGGACTGGTTCTGCATTGTTCGCATTTTGGGAAACGTGGCGGACGTTTGCTGTGTCTGGTGGGTTTTTTGTGGGTACTCCGGTTTTCTCCACCATCGTATTCCGTCACTGCTACGTCTGTCATCCCTCATTCATCTCTGTTCCCTTCAAGTGTGGGTTTGTCGATGGGTTGCCCCTCCCATCCCGTAATCATAATCTGGTTGAAAAGTGGCAAGGAAAATCGTAGCAACGAGCAGTCCCCTGGGTACAATCGTTATTATCATTTCATTTTATATCTCTGCTTCATTTCATGCATTGAAAGTAAAGATTTTGAAAAGACGGAATTTTGAAGGAATTACCCATTTATGTTTCTCCCGCATGATGATTTGAAAATAAGAAGCAAACTTTTAAAACCAGACGTGTCCCCCTTCCCAAGTTGTTGAGAAAAGTAAAATAACAGTCATATTTTATGCGTGTTACTAAGATGAAATATTAATTTTTCAATAGATCGTTAATGTATTTTTTTAGAGCTAAGCGTGTACTTTGTTCGTTAGTTTAATTATACATTTATTTACTAATTGTGTGTGAAATTTTTTAGCGACAGTTCGTTATTCACAAAACCACTTTTCGTTTCTCTAAAGTAACTGTAAACCGCTGAATTCATACAAAATATCAGGTCAGTGCCCTGCACCTAAAAAGAAAAAAAAATAGTTCTTCTAACATCTGTTTTATAAATTAATATTTTAAAAAAGTTACGATGTATATTTTCATAGTTCTATATAAATCATAGCTATAAGTAAGACGTAAGCACGGGATGTATACATGTTTTATGTATATATATATATATGTGTATAAGTATATATGTGCGCATGTAATGTGTAAAAATATGTATATATATATATATATATATATATATATGTCTATACATGTGTGTGCATGTGTGCGCTAACGTGATTCACAAGAGTTGTAGATATCCTCAATAACGCGGATTTGAAACGTTAAACTTCACGATTAAATGACATTCAAATGCCATAAAAGAACGTAATTTCGTATACAGGTGAATTATGTAAAGACAAGTAACTACAGAAAATAATGTTACATAACGTACACTCCTTTATATATTAAATAGCGGTTGGTCGGCCCTTATTGCTTAGAACTTTGTGAAAATTTGCTATAGCAAGGACGTTAGGTACATGTTGAATAAGTGTATTTCCTTAATTATGTGTCTTCAGGATTGCACTCGTATGGTTAGCACATATTGACCATTCTCTCAGTGTGTTTATGAACATAGATATATGTACACGCTCATGTTCATACTAGCTGTGGGCCCGCGGCTTTACTCGCGTATGTTATTTATAGCAGATAATATTAGCTTTAATTGAAAAACGTCTTTGTACATCAGATAGGTAGCTCAATCATCAAGTACTAGAATGTCAAAGCTGCTAGTTGAGCTAACTCTGCAACAGGTGTCCACATGAAAAACAGTCTTAAGTTTGTTCCTGCCCCTAACAGCGACTACGCCTGGGCCTTATTTATAGACACAGCGAAGTTGACGTTGTCGGGAGTGCGTGGTAGATAGATAAACGCTGAAAACATCAATTGACTTCTACGCTTTTTTCTTAGCCAATATGGATAAAATACTCAATGACAATCCTAGATAATGGTATTTGCCAACTTTATGAGTAAACATTTATCCAGAATTACTAATTCGTTACGCGTGATCTCTTGCGCCGCAGTTAAAAACACGAGGTTCCGGCGTCAGAAATTGTGTCTCAAAAGTTCGTAACACTGGAAACAATTTTGTTTAAAACGTCGGCTAAAACTATTGTCTAGGATTGGTATTGTTTAATTTTCTCCAATATTGGCTTCCAGAAACTTACAGTTATAGATTAATGCTTTCAGCGTCGAATTATGTACTACGCCCTCTTAAATGTAAGAGGGTATTCGGTTGAAATACGCTGTTTACGTATTATGAAGACTGATTTCCGTCGAGCACAAACATTGGTGATGATGCCCTCAATAACATATATGTTTTCAAACCTTCACTTGAAGTTAATTGCACTAGAGAGATTTGGCGGGATTATGTTTCGTAGAAATATAAACGTATTTGTTACCCCAACCTTGAGTTTAGTGAGATGGTATATGTGGGCTGATGTTGTCGAGGAACTTCAGTAGATAGTGGGCAGCACAATCAATTTTTACCACTTTTTAACGACTTCATCCTAATTGCACTAATTGCTTCTGCCCTGCAGTTCTAGTGTTTCAGAATTGTACGTTTGCACAGTCTTTAAAGGAATTTGAGCTCAGAACCTCCCGAACAATAGATCGGAGCTACAAACATATAACGCCGAAATTATTCATGAAAACCAATTTTAAAAATAAAATATTAATCTCCCGGGTTCATAGAGGTTGTACAACACTACGTCTCGATAGAACTGTAAAGTGAATCTCCTGTATAATATATTTCTCGCTTGTGGTACTTCCTTTCCGGATCGTCTACATTTAAAGTTCACAAACGAAGTTTCCTTTTTAATAATTAAGTTATCTTATAAAAAACTTGCACTACCATTTTAGGTATTTACGTAAGCATCATTCTGACGCGAACACTACCTCAATATCTCTACTCGTTATCATCGGCTGATAAAAAAAAAAAAAACAATTTTTGTGCCTTTTCACCCATTTAGGTGTCGAATTTCGAGAAATCTTAGTTTCAAAACTTACACATTTGTTGAAGTATCTAATTGAAGTGAAAATATCTTTCAGTCGAAGCAAAATTGATCATTCATTAAAAATCACATATCACCCCTGTACAGTATTGAAAATTCGGAATTTGAAAAATCAAAGAATGTTTGCGGCCATTTGCCTAATCATCATCCTGAAGCAAAAATAAACTGAATGTCTCGATGGGTTCGATATTTATAGAAGATTTATCTAAAACACATTCCAGGTTTTTCACCTCCTAAGAAACTGAAATTCGAATAACCCTTGAATCATATTTTAGACTACTTTACTGATGTCTCTTGAACGTGATAAACACGACAATAGTCCACTGGGTTCAAGATATATAGACGATTAATCGAAAACACATTTAATAATTTCATAACCCTTTTTTATCTCTTTAGGCAAGGAATTTAGAAAATTCTTTAAATTATTTTTTATGTATTTTAATAAGCATTAATCTTAAACAAAGATCACATCGCTATATAAAATATCAATGTGGTCGATATCCATCGATTGTGAATCGAAAACACATTTTAACTTTTGTTTACCTTTTTGAAGCCGAATTCGGAAAATATATTTAAATTTTGTTTCGAATATTTACATTAGCATCAAGATAAAGCAAAGACCGTTTCGATTTCTCGAATGGTTCGATAGATGTGGAGGAATAATCGAAAACATATTTCACGTATTTTTTTAACCCCCTTAATTATCAAATTTCGGAACGTCTTCGGGTCCTGTCATAGTCATTTGTATACGTAACCAATTGAAGTAAAAATCAGAACGATAGCCAAATGTCACGTTGTACACGTAAAATATCTTCGTACCACATTTTTCAACTTATACTTTCGTCTCCAATTGATCCCAGGATTCGCGTGGCTCACTTATTAGCCTATGTGTTTGTTTCTAGACATCTTTACATACCGGACAATCACAGAAGACGAGCCATGTAAGAATAAGCATCAAAATATACTACATTGGTATGCACGCTGTTAAATAATAGGAAAAATTATTCTCCATAATTAGTGTTAATACTTGTAGTTCATGAATCATGCATTGCCTACGTATATTTATTTCGGCATGTTGAAATATACGCAGACTAAAGTATAACACGTCAAACTGTTTAAGAGATGGACATGTACTCATCCGTCATTTTCATTTAAGGGCAATGCGAAACCGTACATTCAAAGCAGTAAGTACTAGTTGCTAAAACATAGAGGCGTGGGATATAATGGTATTCATTGTAAGCAGGAGAAGAAACGTTGGCTAGAGGCACGAACCACAGTAAAGTTGTATTCCATTGGCGGATGTTATATTCATGGAAACCAATAGGCATAACAAATGATATTGGCCTCTGCTGTCTCGATATCGGAGAAGCGTTTCATCGTCTGACAAGAAAAATTGGTATTCCTTTCTTGTATGAAAACATGGGATTTATATTTTTTAATTTATTTTAGCTGGAGTTACGCTCCTAAAGAAATAAATTGCCTATTGTATATCACATCCAAAACTGTTCAATAATTCTAACGTAACAAATAAAAACATTCAACGTGGAAATTCTAAAACAGAGTCAAATCACAGTTTTAAAAAAAAATTGTATGTGTGTGTTCGATTCATTGAATCGAAAATGTAACATAAAAAAAAATTCACAAAACTGTATATGTGCGCGATTTTTGTTTGTTCCTTTCTGCCAAAATTCCTTAAGGGGGCCGTCTAAGTGGACGTGTTTTGGGAGTTTGAGGCTTCGATTTGCGAAAGCGGTAAGGACGAGATATCACGTGCATCGCAATTCCCGTAGCCTCGAGGCGCAAATCACTGAATTGTCGTTTAGTCTTCTCGCTGACAACACGCCTTTATTAGACATTTAGTAGTGACCATTTCATTTTATGAAGTATTATTAACGGCTAAATGTGTATTGTACACTCCTATTCATTTTAGAAGATACTGCCTCTAGATTTTCATACCTAAGGACGACCACACAAATACCCATTTTTGACATCTATAAAATATGCTGTAAGGTTGTTCAAGTGGGGAAAAATAGTTTTTTTATATTTGTATGCAATATTGTTAGTTTTGTATACGTTACCTGAGAGTAGGCCTACATTTTCTTCTTACGAAAAAAATTAGCTCAGCCAGTTTTCCCATAATGACACTTCAAAGTCAACATTTGCACTTTATTAGTTCTTATATGCCGCAAAAATCAATTAAGATAAATAAATTTAAATATTCACGCTGTAACTACACGTGAAAACCTACTGCTTTAAATGTTTTAAAATCCATTACAAGATGTTTTGTATTTTAAAATATTTCTGAATTTGGAATTATGTTGCCTCTTTTATCGACTCTTTTAATTCAAAAAAATTTTTTTACGATATTCCTAAGCAGATACCACTCATGAGCGTTGAGCAGCTTTCAAATGGTCTTGTAACGTCCGCAGTTCTACTCAATACTCGGCGGACTGGGCATTCTTCCATCTTTTACAATTTCGCACAGAAAAAAATGAATTGATATTTTGAGAATAAAATGTACTTTAGTTCCTAATTTTAACTACGTGACTGCATGTTGGTTAGACAGGGCCCTTAGTAATTTTTATTTGTATGCTATTTTGTCTTAGTTTTATCAACACGTGTGTCCTACTGTAACCACTTGCAGTAATAATTTTTTAGGAAATAGTTTGTTCCATCAAATGTAATTAGTTCTATTGTAGTCAAACGCGCCTCTTTACATTTGTGAAGACGAATAATTAAGTTAAATACTTGGAAATTAATATATAAGATACCTAAAATTATTTGCGTGTACTTCAATTTTTTATATCAACTTCCCGTTTTTATCATCGGAATCACGTACTTAAGTGTTCATAATGTGCCACTTTTGGTAGGTGATAGAGGTAACATCACAGCTACCAAAACTGGCTAGGGGATTTTTAGAAGTCATATTTTTTAATTTAAAATCTTGCACACATTAGCATGTTTTACCTACATACATTTTATGAACTACATGTGTCATATCACACATACTCATTGTTAGTCATCAATAAATAAACGCTACACATTCGGGTAGTCCAATTTATTACGTACAATGCTTCAGTTATAAAAATTGACTGAAAATACACCAGAGGACTTAGATTTAGTACTTTCTACAGTCGTTAAGATATTTGCAAAATTAATACATAAACTCCCAGTGCTGTGGAGTAAAATAACAGTATCCAATATAAATTCCTGTTACTATAACCACCAATAAAATTTTTCTTCTTTCTGTTTTGCAGTGCAGTAGGCCTATACGCATTAAAGTTTTCCTCAGTCAAAGTTCAAACATGAGTTTCAAATTCGATATAGGCGCACCTCTGCTGTTCAAAGAAGTTCGCAGGAAGTAATTAAAAAGAACTGAGGCTATTGATTTATGTTGAGATTACATTTTACTTTCAAATTTTTGTGTGGCACGGACTTAACTTCTCAGCTCTATAAACTTACAGGTAGATATATCGGCATATATCTGTACGAGAGAAGTAAGAAATATTTACCCGCGCAGACTTGCTGCAATAACCTAAAGCTTTCAGATAAATGCAACTGGACAATGAATACGAGGTTATTCAGTACACAAATAAGCATACCAACTAGAATATTTGGAAACGAAAATTATTTTTAACGTAAAATGTAAGAAAGAAAAATCGCATTGTTTTATCCACGTCGTTTGTTAACGTTTCAGTTCACAATGTAAAGAAAAAAAAATTATTTAAATGTTTCTTGTTGCTTGTATCTTCGTATAATTCAACCGCCCTTAAGACAGCGTCTACTGAGAAAGCTTATTTTAAATACCCTTACTTATCTTCCAGATATTCGAATACTGCTGTTTTTAACACGGAGATTTGTAAGAATCTATGAAACTAAAGAATCAAACTATGTGTCTTAAAAATGAGCTACAGATTCTAGATTAGTGTTAATATAGATTCTTCTCCATGGTTGATAAAGCTCTCAGTTAAATCCAACCGTGAGTTACTGACATCTAATTTTGTGCGTGCGATAATGTATGTTGTGTACTTTAGTAATACCGATAAGTAATACTATTGTGAGAACTTATTTTGTGTTGTGATGTGGATCATCGGAATATGTTTTTGTACTTCAGTATGGTAATAGTCGAGCACCAAATTTCAAAAATCATTTGTACAAACTTCACAAACATTTTTGTTTTCAGAGAACATTACTTTCTCTTCTAATCAACCATGTTTCAGATACCTAATGTATCTTATCTTATTACCATACGAAGTACCAGTGATGTGACTTACAGCCAAAACTAGACAATGAATGTTTGCATATTTTTAATTGTTACATTAGGACATTTTTTTAATTTTTTTATAATGTCCATTATTTAAACATATTTTGCCAACGTATAATTTGCTGTTTACGAAGCATAATTTCATTTAAATATAAATAGGATAATTACTACATACATCCTCAAAGAACGAACGTAACATAAGACGACATATTTTTGTAATGCTGTTCGGACTTAATTAGAATAAAACTGTGTTTCTATTTAAAGTATTATTTTTATTGAAGTTACAGTAAATATTCACAATTTGCAAATACAACAATTTCCACCATCCCTTCGTCCTACATGTAACATTTTATACATAGGCCTATGACTTTGTTCTATCTAATTAATCCCTACGTTTTCTGGAGATTTTTGCTGAAAAAGCAAAAGCCGTCGGTTTATTCAAAACAGTATTGACCAACTATCTTGACAAGAACAGAACTGTCTAATGTGGAACATTTATTTTTACTTCTAGCATCTACTGTTAATAACTAATTATCATCATACTTAAATGATTCTGGTTGTGCCAGCTCAGTTTAATACTCCACAATACGTAATTTTCGTTAAAAGAAAATGTAGAATGAGAAAATAATAACTTTTGTGTCACATTTGTCAAGTTGGGATGTAGTTATTTGACGTTTTAATTGAAGAACTTTACTTATAAAGTTATCATTTCTAAGCTCAAACATAAGATGAAGATTATCCATTCTAAATGTGAAAAATACGTAGTAATTGTAAGTTTATGTAGGCCTAAACAAACACTCGTATTTCTAATATTACCGCAAATGCATACATGGTAACGCTAGTCCAGACAATTAATAAATTCCAACATGTTTATCCTCTTCTCGAGTGATGCACTGTTTGTTTTAAATAAATGGTAACGAGTAGGCCTGTCTGTAATCACTGTCGGATTGTTTATTTTTGAGAGCCGATTTCAAACGAGCGGAAACAAATCTAATGAATGTTTACCCACCTCAAAATTATGGATATATGCACGCGCTATGGTAAAGCGAGTGTACGTTGAACAACTCTGTAAACATGCGGACTATTGATAACTGTAACTTGGAGTAGGCGGTTACTAGTTTTTGCTCCCGTTTCTGCATTTAATAAGCATTTACAAAAAAGTAAGTGCTTAATTAATTGAAAAGCGCATCTTAAATAGGAAATAAAGTTCATAGTTTAAGAACATACATTAAATCTGGTAAACAGCGAGATTATTTTTGTAAACTCGTGAATCAGGTCAAAATACTCGTCAGTGTAAATAAGTTTTCTTGAGTGTATAGAAGGTTTGTCACCCGAACGCAGTACGCGACGCCTAGTATACTTCAATTTATAAGTACAGAATCAGTTTAGCATTATTACTATAAGTCTGATAACATCAGTATAAATTTTAGTGTTTCCTGAAAATACTTGATAAGCCGACCCTACATCGTGACCACGACCATAGAGGAACATGTCTAAACACTCGCCTGGAAACTTGACCCACTTGTTGTTTGGCTGCTGTTCGCAAAGTTACCGAGTGTGTTGTGCGTTTTTAGCGCTGCAATCAGGGTGGTCGGGCTCAAACTCCGCCCACTTTCCTCCCACTTTTTTCCAGTGTTTACATTATAAAGATAATCAATAATTTATCAAAACGTATTTTTTAATCAATTTATGAAATACTTCCTACACTCACAATCCTAAATCATGGCTCCAGCAATCTTTATTTACTTTATAATGTAAATACTGGGAAAAAGTGGGCGGAGTTCGAGCCCGACCTCTCTGATTGCAGCGCCAAAGACGCACAACACTCTCGGTAACTTGGCGAACTGCAGACAAACAACAAGGGGGTCAAGCAAAATACATTGGCAGATAGGCGAGTGTCCAGACCTGTACTTCTACGATTGTGGTCTTGACAATGGATTTGAAAACTGACTCCCATATGACTGATTGGCGCCACTGTCACTCTGGTGTTGTTTTAACATTGCGTAAATGAAACTACGGGAAGCAGGTTCGTGTCGATGCCGCTAGGAGCACTGGTAGCTCGAAACTATAATGCATTGTTAAAACAACACTGCATTAATGGTGGCGCTTTCAGTCATAAAGGGGTCAATTTAATGGCATTGGTAGATAGGCTAGCGACCATACCTGTAATTCTAAGACCGTGATCGTGAAAGTCTTATACCGTGGTACGCTATTGGGTAGTGATAACTTTTGACTTCATTAAGACGAAGAAATATTTCATGCAGTAAATAAGGAATGTAATAAGTACCCAATGTATCACATAAAACATTGCAATATGTATGTTTACCGTTTTGTTTACGTAAACGGTCGAAACCTTAGTAACACGAAATAGGGTACGTTTACCGTACCGTCGCTTGCATTAAAAGAACCTCCTATGTGTAATTTTACATTGAAAGAGTTTTTGTTGATAGCAAACAAACAAAGTTAACTTATATGGTCTGAAAATAGCTGCTACGTGCTCAGTGGAACACAAACGTTAAAAAATATTTATCTTACCATCTCCTATATGAAGTCGTGTATTTTAATTTTTCAAAAATCTTCCATGTGCAGCAGTGAAAATATGGGAGTATTTTTAGACAAGTCTCAATACAGGAACGCTACTACTGATGTACGGGAAAATTTTGGATCTTCCATGCTTTACTACCATTCCTATACATCGTTGTAGTAAATTTACAAATAATATTACTGTGAGAACTATTATAGTAGGTTTGGCAACATTGCGTTAGGACTCGCTCGCCCACGGGGTTCCTACCGTGCGATCAACTTGCGAGGTAACTTCCGTAACAGATCGTACTACAAAGCGGCGGGCTCGTTCACAAGGGTTCCAGAGCAAAGTAGCCAAGTTCCCCAGCAAAGTTCCGTTACGTCCATGTACGAGAAGCTAGCAGCTTCGTCCAGCTGCGAACCCTGACTGATATTCCTGAACAGTGACGTTGTGGGTTAAACCACTGCGAGCTATTCGTATACGCGGCATACCTTGTTGAAATTACAAGTAACGTCGGACCAAGAACGTTTATGATTTCAATATTATTGGTCACGATTATTGTTCCGACTGAATTATCTTTACAAAAGGAATTTAAATTTCAGTTTCACCAAGTTTGTTGCTGTACTTTCACTTTATTTTATTAATCTACAGCCCGGTACACACTGACCACAATTCGGTACAGAATCACATTCCTAATTCAGTACAAGTAGCACTGCGATAGTGCGTACCACATCTACGCTGGTTCCAGACAAAATTACGTAGATTAGGTTAGGTTATGTTAGGTAAACCAAAGCTATGATAAAAAAAATACAATAAAAATTATATGTGAATTCTAACACTTAAATAGACGATTGGGTTGAGAATGGTTACACGCATAAAAAGAAACAACTATACTTATGGGATCCATCTTCTTATGGTAAACGTTCATGTTGTAATACAATACTTAATAGTGCGCGTGTGTTTCATCCGGATGTAGGAAAATATGCCTTTCAAGATTTAAATACACGAGATTATGATGTAATTGTTTGTGAGGAATTTGATCAACAGTACAATTGTGATTCGTTCATTAAAAGATTATGCGAAGGACTTCCCATTCGCTTACCAGTGAAATGTAAATTAGGCTCTGTATTGAGATGGACAAAACCAATTTGGTTTATAAGTAATAATCCTCCAATGGCTTCTGATTGGTTCACAGATAGAGTCCGTCCCATTTTTCATCGTAGTGTATGCTCACGCGCATGCGCAATGTATTGTTTCAGTCGCCGCGCATGTGAAGTACGCAAGTAGGGCTGCCAATATGCTTTGATTAGATATTAAATTCTTGTTTCCTACTGAACACACGACCGTTGCATGTTTCAAAAACTAAATAACAAAATATAGTTCCACTTATTTGACAGTTACGTGCAAATCTTGCTATGAAATATATTTCGGCAATTTTACCGTTGTAATTTATGGAACATAACAACAACCAACGTCACAAACATATATTTCAAATTTATGTACCGAAACATAGTAGTAAACGGTGATAGTGTGTACACAGCACAGACTTTTGTTACAGAATTCTACTATGAAATCTCAGTCGACGTTTATGAACAGAATTATTGAGAAGAGAATTAAGAATTGTGAGTACCGGGCTTTATGTATCAAATAGACAAAACAGTTCAATTTACTTGGACGTGCTTAACATTGTACTGTGCTTCTCTCTGTGTTGCCAAGCTTTGCCATAGATGGCAGCACAGACCTGACAAACACTAAATAACAATTTAAGTAATAAATCAACCATTAACACTACAGTCACCTTTACCTAGTAATAGATCAGATACAGAAATTAAACATGCTGGTAAGTGACATAGTATACCGAACTCTGCATAACGCTCGTATATCAAAGTAAATGAAAGGGAATTTATACTTATGTATAGTCTTAAGGGCTTGGGCCCGAGTTTCTCGGCTTTCGAAATTTATTTTTTTAAATCCATACGAGAGTCGATATCGTAAAATTGCTTCGTAACTTTGTTGCAAATTCGTTTTACTATGCAATGTAATTTTTTCGAGACAAACTGTGTGATGAGTGTAGCTAATTTATCAATTAAAAGGAAATTTCGTTAATTAACTTATTAGCAACTATTTTGCAGTCTTCTCACTCGACAGAATTAGAGTATGCAGTTTAAATCAGTCATAACAAAGTTACGAAGCGATTTTACGATATCGGCTACCATTTATGTTTTAAAAAATAATTGTCGTGCCTCCCTAGATAGACTGAGTTTGTGTGTTGCGAGGCAGGAACGGTAAGGTTGCCGTTGACCGACGTGTATAGTGCATTATCGCCTCTACACGCAAGCCAGTCAGATGGCGTGCAGTGCTTTACTTATCCTTTTCCCAATGGGACCTAAAGCGGTGACCACATTTTATTTGTGGGAAGCATATTTCAAAGTCTAACGTTTGTTTCTATAAATTTGTTTTCAAATCAGGTTGTTAATTGTCCAGATACAGTAGTCTGAAAAAGACATGTTTGGCCGTTTTGAGGGGCCCAAAAATGAAGATTCTAATAAACGTGTCGAAATTTTAAACAATAGCGAAATAGGTTGATGTGTATGTACTTTTCGTAGATATATAGACATATTACGCGTTAAATAGATTCGTCAACAAAATAATAGCCATATCTCATAGCAACGCATTTGAAGCGCCCGCCTACTGGCCGTGTGTTTGTGTGAGTGAGGCACGGCACGAAGGGCGATGTTGACCAGCTCCTGTGACGCGGTATCACCTCTAGCGCAAGACACTGAAACGGCGTGCAGTGGTATCGTAGAACACTCGCCTGACTGACACTTTCAGTGGTGACCCCATCTTTTTATTGGTGGAAAGTTTTAAGGAAAGTCCAAC
>PNEQ01126856.1:0-48078 GCA_003012365.1 Medauroidea extradentata | reverse complement strand
ATCATCCTGAAGCAAAAATTAATTGTATATCTCGACGGGTTCGATAGATATCGAGGATTTATCTAAAACACGTTCAAGGTCTTTTCACCACTTAAGAGAGTAAATTTCGAAAAACCCTTGAATCACGTTTTAGAATACTTTATTGGTATCTCGTGGACGTAAAAAACACAACATTAGCCCGCTGGGTTCAAGATATATATAGACGATTAATTGAAAACGCTTTTCACCACTTTTTACCCCTTTTCACGTCCTTAGGTGGCGAATTTCGAAAATTCCTGAAATTACTTTTTAGGTATTTGAGTAAGCATCAATCCTAAACAAAAAATCACGTCTCTATATAAAAAAACTATGGGATCGATATATATCGAATGTGAGTCGAAAACTCATATTACCCCATTTTTAACCAGTTTAGGGCCGAATTCGGAAAATATATTTTAAGTGGTACTTGGGATTCTTACAAAAGCACCAATTTAAAGCAAAGAGTACTTCGATATCTCGATTGATTCGATAGATATGGAAGGATAATCGAAAACACATTTCACGTAATTTTACCCCTTTAAATAAAGAATTTCGAAACGATTTTGAGTCCTGCCATAGACATTTGTAAAAGTAACCAATTAAAGTTAAAATTACGACGATAGCCAATTGTGTTTCAAAGATAAAGACGATTCATTAAAAACACATTTTGCCCCTTTTTACTGTCTGGGGGTCGAATTTCAAAAAAAAATTTAAAACTACTTTTTGGGTATTTACGTAAGCAATATTTTGAAGTGAATATCAACTCTCTATCCCGAAGGGTTCGATAGATATCAATAGTTGATTGGAAACACATTTAACGTCTTTTCAGCCCCTTAAAAGTTGAACTTCGAAAAATCCTTAAATTGGCTAATATGCATTTTTGCGAGTGTCCTATTAAAGTAAAAATCACGATGATAGGCCGTCGGGTTCGAGCTCTATCGACGTTTCTTCGGAAACACATTTCACCCCTTTTCACCCCCTTAGAGGTCGTATTTCGAAAAATCCCTTCTTAGTGCTCGCCTACGACCTGAAGGGAACCCCCACAAAAAATTTCACGATTCTAGGTCCAGTGGTTTGGGCTGCAGTTTGATTGTCAGTCAGTCAGTCAGTCAGTCAGTCAGTCAGTCAGTCAATCAGTCACCTTTCATTTTTATATATATAGATCACGGCGGTAGAAAAACAGGTCTGGACACTCGCCTGGAAACTTGACCCCCTTGTTGTTTGGCTGTAGTTCACCAAGTTACCGAGAATGTTGTGTTTTATTGGCGCTGATGTTACGGCGGTCGGACTAAACTCCGCCCACTTCCTTTCCGCTAAGATAACCAATTTATCAAAACGTATAATTTATCAATTTACGAAATACTTTCTTCGCTCACAATTTTAAGAAAAGGCTCCAGCAATATTTATTTTCTTTATAAATTTAACAATGGAAAAAAGTGGGCGGAGTTTGAGTCCGACCGCCCGGAAAACAGCGCCAAAAAGTACGGCATTCTCGGTAACTTAACGAACTACAGCCAAACAACAAGGGGGTCAAGCAAAATACATTGTTAGATAGGCGAGTGTCCAGACCTGTTCTTCTACGACGGTGATATAGATTAATTCATATGTTTCAGATATAAATTTAAAATGTGATAATAGTGTTAAAGATTAGGAATCAAAATATGATACTTTTCTTATATATAATACAAGTATTTTAAATATAAATTCTAAATAATATAATGTCAATATAAAATTAAAAATCTAATAATAATACTTTTGCTTTAAAACAAATGTTGGTAAAGAAATCTCAATGGTTGATGATAGAATTTCATACGTAATGGATAAAATTAATAAATTTAGTTATGGAGGAAATTATATTAGTGTAAGGGTTCGTAGGATTGTATTAGTTTCAGATCAATTTGGTAAATATTATGCTGTTAAAAAACAATTTTTATATAAAAATTAAATAGATGTTGAAAAAGATATAACTGACAAATTATACGAAAGTGAATTAACAATTGATACAGAAATTATTGATAAATCACAATGAACTAAATATGATATCAGTAAAGAAATAACACATGCATTATATAAATTGTTCAGTTTTACTAATAGTTATAACTGGTGTACGAGATCGAAGAATTGTTGGTTGATATGGCAGATCCAATTGATGAAACAGATGCTGTTAATAAAGTATTTTTAGATAAAGAATTAATTGGTAAATTACACGAAACAAAATTAACAATTGATACAGAAATAAATAAAAAGTTACAAAATTGGAATCAGTCACTTATAAATTATTGTGATACACTAATCAAAATGAAAAACGAAACACAAACTAAAGATTATTTTACAAAATAAATAACTGAAAAATTACAAAATATGTATCACAAATTATTGTTAGGTTGAAATAATTTTGTCAGGTTTTCTAATTTTTATATCCCAATCAGCATTTTTAGATTTAGTATTAACTTTATTTGTAAAGTATATTTATATTATATTAAATAAATAAAATATTTAAGTTATCAGGCAAAAAATAGTTCTTAAAAAAATATGTTATTAGTATTCTTTAGAAATAGAAGAACATTCACTAGGATTAATTCAATTTTACATTACATATTTGGTGCCTAACATCACCCAGGAAAATAATAATTTCTATTTTGTAGATCAAATTAGGGTGGAAAATGTGATGTAAATTCCTGTTGGACAATATAATTTGCTAAATCTGTTAAAAATTATACAAACATATCCTCCATTAAAAAATGACAAATTATTTTTGAATGAAGATAAAATTAAGAATAGTGTGAAAGTAAAACGTACACTGGATCTACAATTTGGTAAAAGTGATTCCCTGAAATAAATTTTAGGATTTACAAAGAATAAAATTTTAGGGAAAAAAATCAGTGGCTTTATGGTAAATAAATACCAAGATTTACTTCATTTGAAACAATAAATGTTCATTGTAATTTAGCGAATGGTATGATTACAAAATATGATGAATTTAACCATCAAGAAACTTGTATTATTGCATTATCCAAACCAAATGTTTCTTTTGGTGTAACAATTATATATGAACCTGTACGTCCAATACAAGCAGAAAAAGTTAAAAATATTGTGTTGGAAATAAGAGATGAGTATGAAAAATATTATTCAATTTGCTTCTGCTGAAATAAATGCAATATTAGAACACTGAAACCATAATTATATTAAATAACATTTATTTATAATTTTTTAAATACATAAATGAAGCAAGTGTTTGAAATTTTAGATTCTCACTGTATTGATTATAAACTTCATTTTGTCAATTGTTTTGTTCGAGAAGAAAAAGTTTATTTTAATATCCCATTATCTGTCGATAAAAGGGACATGAAATTAAAAATTTAGGAAGATATACCATTTTAATTATTCGGCTTTAATTTGAATTAATTTTGTATTTTAAATCCATATAAAAATATTTGTGAATTTGAGTTAGAATATCATTACAGGAATAGTCATTAGACATTCAACTTCATCGAAAAATAATAATTATTAATAATATATATTTTTAGTTTGTTGCAAACAAAATAGAATTCATTTTTTTGTTGGCACAATTTTCCATACCTTTATACACAAAAGACATATTCCCACTATTGACATCTTTCAAAATTTTGTCATTAAATTTTCGAACATATCTGTCTGGTAATAGTACTTTAAAATTTTCAGAATTTTGTATTGTTTTTTGACCATATCTTGTTTCTGTTATTTCTACATATTTTGTTTTATATGATTGATTTTTTACAAGTTCGAAAAGTTTCTTGAAATCTTTATTTATATTGTGATGCCTCCATTGTTGTCTGTATTTAGTACATAATAATTTTCAATATATTTTTTATTTCGTTTACAGTTTGTACTTGTTAAATTTTAACGATGTTTTAAATCGTTTTTATGAGGCTATTTCCCAGATATCTAGTTCGCGTCATCTGCGAGACTTTTTCCTTCATTTTACAATAATTTGTTCTTAAGTTTTAACAACATTTTTGTCTTATTTTACAAATTTATCGGTAGTAGTTGAATGTGAAATTATGTAAAATTTTAGTGATTTGCACATATTGTTTGGATTATAAATTTTTCCTATTTTTTTGCAAAATTATCAGCAGCAGTTGAATGTGAAATTATGTAAAAATTAGTGATTTTCACATACTTTTTGTAATTCATAAATATTTTTGTCATTTTTTGTACAAATTTATTAGCAGTAGTTGGATGTGAAATTATGTAACAATTGAGATATTTTCACATAATTTTTGGACAGTGTATTTTTTTTTTTTTCACTTTTTAATTTTAAAAAGTCACAAAATTTATATATGTACTAATCGAGGATCACACTGCACACTGCATTATTAATGGAAGACCAAATTTAACCTTGTTTACACTTAAAGTATCTTTAGTTAAATTTTGTCTTGTTTAACCTCAATCACAGTAGAAACACCCCTGTGCCAGGTAGCGAGAATGGACTCGCCCACACACACAATTTTACTGCACAGGTTTTTTTTTAATTATTATTGCATGCTTTTAATTTAATAACTGTTAGCTTCATCAGTGTATTTTTCATTACTTGCGTTGTTATTTAAATGTCGTATGTCATTACTGTTACATTAATTATTGCTTGATTGAATTTCTATGCAATTGTGGAAAATACATCAAATTGATCATAAACTTTTCTCTATAGTATTTTCGGACTCTAAACAGCAAGATTCTTTATTTGCAGTTCTTTGGGCTCTATCCCAATTTGTTTTGAGTGCTCTTGTAAATTTTGATGGGTGCTTCCCGTGCTTTTGTACGACGGGGCAGCCAACACAGGAAGGGCCCGTCAGTTGGTGGGCGTTAAGCGATGTGACGAGGCGGTTGACTCTGTGTCGCTCCAGGTGAATTCCTTCTTTGTTTCAACCATTTAGTGTATCAGTAGTTACCTAACTTCGTCCAGGAATGTAAACTTTGCATCGCCAGGAGATACCCCTCAACACCTGATACTCATTACACCCAGGGGCTTAACTTCACCATTTGAATTATTTCCATGCCCTTGTGGCTTTCTTTCTTACAGCATTGCCACCAGACGGGCACTGCCTTTAGTGATTGTGTACATGGATGTACACTGTTTTCAGTCATGTTGAACCTTCTGTGAGTTAATTATTGGCTTAACACTTTTCGGCCATAAGGGCAAATGCCCCTCGCAATCCTCACATTTCCAAAGTGTCACAGTGTATCTTGCACGAGGGAGTCAAGGTGTCCAATCTGTCTGGCGAGTACTTTATTTTAATGCTTCAGGCGTGGGGAGCACTACGATTTCCCTTATGAAAGTACAATAACATTGAGTGGGGAAGGCACAGAGTATAACGCCTGACCATCGGCCGCACAATCCTGAGAAGAAGTAGTGCTCTCCGACTGCCCATTCTCCATAATTGGCTGGTGCCTACCAGGTAAAATTTTTATGTCACGCCAGCTACTGCCGTGTAAGACACACCTCAGATCTCCTCAGAGATTCCAGGGTCTCTTTAATCCCCACCAAATCCCTCGCTCGCGTCAACTGCCTTTAAGGAAGATGTGTTTCCCTTTGAGTCATTCTCCACCTTAATATGCCCAGTGACCAAGGGAACAGGAAAAGTCATATTCTCTGTAATAGAAGAAGTGAAAAAGTGTCAAATGGGTGAAGATTGTGGGCTGGCTCCTTCAGAAACTGTCCAGCATGTAAATGAAGTGGTTTCATCTGTAGGCAGGCCAGAATATGGCGGTGTTGTAATGTTCTTACTTGTTCAAGATCGGAAGAGCCGAAAACTGTGGAATATGCTCTATCCAGATCAGATGCAAGTGAGTGGATAGTGGCAATGGTAGCAGAAATGGGCAAACCAGGCGAAAATGGTTGCTAAAAATTAACTCATCTTCAGGCCGAAGAACACAAATGTAATAGGCTCAAATTGGAACTTCAAAGCTAAGAAGAATGAAGGAGGGGGACCAACATCTATGTAATGTCAACTAACCACAAAATAATTTGATATCTACTCAGTCTCATATACTGAGTTAGTCAACAATTGTTCAGTAAACGTAATAATATTATCTGTACAATTAAGGTTCAGTTCAATGTCATAGGCCTTATTCCGAACAGAATGTACATTTAGATTGCACAGGAGTTCCATGAGTTTGTAATTTTACATACGTGTGCGCACGAGGTAGTGGCGCCTAGACGCCGCCCCCGCGACGTCGAGTGCAGTGAGTAGGTGCGTCGGCTCCTCAGGACTGCCGTCCATTGGTAGGAAAGTGCCCCCTTGACGGAAACGTAAGTAAAGTCACTTTGAAAACACACACCTTGTTTTAGCACCCCCGTGCTATTTCCGTCAAGGAGGATCACACCACCAACAGGCAGAAGCATTCAGAGGCCAGGAGTAATTGTGTTAACGTGTATAAGTGATCTGTGCTAACATTTCGTAATTAACCTAAAAACACGTAGAAACACCCCTGCGCCTCGCGGCAAGTTGGACTCGCCCGCGCAGCCAACCTTGCCGCACGAACATCTTCATGATTTCTCCCCCAAACATTTTTAATCAATAATCAACAAATTAATGTCAGTGCTGTTTTATGTGTCCAATTATTAATTTTTCTTATTGTTCAGTTCGATTTCTTTTTGCATCTTGTAATCCAAAATTTAGAGTGAACCAAAATTACGTGAATTCTCAGTAGACATTTCCCTTAACCAAATTTGGGACTCTAACCTGCAAGATTCCTTATCATTAGTGTTTTGGGCCTTTGCCCTTGTGTAATTTGTATGTTTTTATGTATTCGGCGACTGCTTCCCGCGCTTTGGCTGCACGACGCCATGTACGCGGGAAGGACTCGCCAGTTGGCATTAAGCGGCGCTACCGGGACGGTCGATGTGTTCGTCACTCCGGGCCCTTCACCACTTTGTAACCTATCACTAGTGTATCAATAGTATTAACTTTACTCGGAACCGTTTATTAACTTCGCTGGCCCAGAGGTGGACCTCTCAACCCCTGCGACTCACCGCCCAGGGGCGTAAACTAATTTTCTTTTCCACACCCGCGTGTGTGATTTTATCAGGCAGCTTCACCCACCGGTCGGGCTCAGGACCGGATCCACTATCTGCGCCGCCAGTGTATGTCATTGTGGATAACGGTGCTTTCTTCAATAAATACGTTTCTACCAGAACAGGTGCATACTTATTGCTTGCCGCTTCACGGCCATCAGGGCGCGGGACCCTCCAACCTGCACTCCAGTGCAAGACCCGTAGGGTGTATTTTGTGTGTCTTTTATCCTAGTGCTACGGGCGTGGGGAACGCCATAAGATTCCCCTACGTAAGTGCTTATAATATCGACGTCGAGTGGGGAGTGTTTTTCTTGCAATGCCATGGCCGTCGGCCACGTGGCCCTGTAATTTAGAGTCTCTGTTCTCTGAGTGTCCGTTCTCTATTAACGGGCTGGCGCATCGGGCAAAACAACTCCTAGCCACGACCCCCGCTCGCGTCAATTTCATATCGTCTTTTAAAAAAAGGTTTCAAGTTTACATCTTGAATGTATGTGGTCAACCCTATCGCATGATTTTACACACCTTGTGCAACAGTGGGTCTTCCAAAGTTAGGCTTCTGATTTGCGTGCTAGTTATAGGAATTTCTGAGAGACTCGAAAAAAAAAAGACCTATTCATCTCCTGTCATACTTGGTGCTGGTAGCCTCCACAATGCATCGGCATGAGATATATGTAACCCTTATGCAATTTAGAATTAGCTTTGTCGTGCCCTAGCAACTTTTTTAAGGGCTGGTGATCTGTAACTAGTGTGAATTTATGGCCGTATAAGAATTTGTGAAATCGCTAGACTGCGAACACAATGGCTAATGCTTTGATGCAAACAGTACTGGTTGTTCGACATCCTGCACTCTATGACTTAGGACTGCACCTGCCATATGGAGAAGTGTCACAAGTCACTACTATAGGTAATGACGGGTAAAAGAATGTTAGGACCTGATTTGATGTTAAGCTTTCTTCAGCCCATTCAAATGCCCTGTGACATTCTTCATTCCACTCCCAAGGAATGCCTCTTTGGGTCAGTCGGTAAAGAGCTTTGAGGTGGCTGGACAACATGGGCAGAAATTTGTGGCAAAATTGTAGCAGACCGAGAAAGGCTTTTAGCTGTTTCACATTTTGTGGAGTTGCTGCCTTGTGTATGGCCTCTACTTTCTCTGATGTGGGGTGTACCCCTATCTTATATCTTATCAATGTTATGTCCCAAATATTGTACTGCTTTGCAGAAGAACTGAAATTTTTCCAAGTTGACTCTGATATTATATTCATTTAAACATTTCAATACCCGGTATACCTTTTCTTTGCAATCATCCCTTGACTTCCCTGCTATTAATACATCATCCACATAACAAAACACTCCAGATAGGCCATGCAGTACCCTATCCATCACGAACTGGAAAATAGCAGGAGCACTCGCCATGCCATTGGGCAACCTCGTCCACTGAAATAAGCTTAAGTGGGTGTTGATGATAAAATATTTTTGTGACTCTGGTCCCACCTCCAATTGCTGATAAGCCTTTTTCAAATCTAGTACTGTAAATATTTCTCCCTCTGATAACTGTGCAAAAATATATAATTTGGGTAATGGGTATTAAACTACATTCAGCACTTTGTTTACTGACACCTTAAAATCCACGCACAGCCTCATACCACCATGTTTTTTTTTATTGCTACAATTGGACTAGCCCACTCACTAAACGCTACTGGTACTATTTTCCCTGCTTGTTCTAATTCTTGTAACTCCTGTTCCACTTGAGTCAACACATGATACGGAACATCATAGGCCTTTTGAAATATTGGAGTCACATCCTCTTTCACTAGAATATTAGCTTTAAATTTCTTAATGGCACTGTTGTTATGGGTATTGAAAACATTTGGGAATGGCCTCTGATTTGTGTTCACTAACCTTAATGCGTTGCCCCTCTTGAGACACTCCTGCCTTTCATTGTAGAATGGTTCTCCAATTTGGCAGAATTGCATCCAACCAGTCACGACCCAACAGTTGTAACATTGCAGACCTACCTGCCACAATCACTATTAGCAACTTATGCACACTTCCCTTGGAGTCACTCATGGTGACCCAAATTTGCCCAAACACTTTTAAGTGATTTCCCATCACTGCCTTCAATGTGAGTGCACATTTCTTCAAGGGATTATTTTGAGAAAAGTCTTTATACGTGGCCACCGACATTACTGACACACTCGTCCCACTATCCGCTTCTATTTTGAGGCGACACTGAGACAACAACTGTAAGAGGATTGTTTACACTGCAGATGTATACCGAGCCTGTCTCCTTTACCTGTCTAGCCTGTGGTATTGCTACAATAGTTTTGAGCTCCAACGAACTGTTTACATAACCGTCTTCTACTGACTCTGCTGCTATGTGTTTTACATCTTTGCTACGGCACATACATGCTGCGTGTCCGGCTTTCCCACAAGAAAAATACGTCCACTGGAAGGCTGGGCATTTTCCATTTGGATGTGCGCCTATCCGACCGCAACGTGTACATTTCTGCATTCCTGCTGACTGCCTGACTACACTAGGTTGTTCCTTCTTCCTGTCTTGAAATGCCTCGTCGTATGTTCTTGGCTAATGCATGCCCCTTTGTATTTGTCCCTTCGTATTACCAGATACGTTCGCCGTTACCCTGTGTACTTCTTCAGAGCTTAAAGGCTGAATCATCTTCGTTTGGCTAGCTGCGAGTTCCATGCTTGTTGCGATGGTACATGCTTTAGTAAACGTTAGGTCCGGTTCTATCAACAGCTTCCTTTGTATCATGTCCGACTGTAACCCACACACAAGACGATCTCGAAGAGCGCTATCTTGAAAATCTCCAAATTTACAGGACTTGGCCAAATTTTTTAACTGCAATACGTACTGAGCCACTGATTCCCCTGGTTCCTGGTCCCATTTATGAAATGCGAAATGTTCCGCTAACACTAGCTTGATAAGGGAAAAGCGTTTGGTTAATATTTGCACTAATTCTTTGAATGTTTTTGCTTATTGAACTATCGGGTCCAGCAGACTCTTCAAAATACTGTACGTTATTGGTCCCATAACCGTAATAAACAACACAACTTGTTGTGTTTCATCTTTGATATTGTTGACCACGACGAACTGCGACAAGCGTTCCTGGTACGAATTAAATTCTTCTTTGTCTTCATCATACTTGCCAATATGGCCAATTAACTCCATCGCTATGGTTATAGTTATTTACTGCCGCGATAGAAACCACATCCCGTACTCGCCGCCAGTTGTTATGTTCTTTACTACATTCTTTATTTGGTTCTCACTGTACAAAAAACACCTCATCAGAACTCTGCCATCTTACTCCTCTCCTCTCTCCACACCCCATAGTTGCCAACCTTAAGCCGGCTTTACACATTGGCCCAACACCCGACCTTGGAAGGAATCGACAAGTGTGTAAATGGTGCTTGGCCGATCTTGGAATGTTGGCCATGTGTTGGAAGCTTTGTCATTCACTGTCGGTTTTTGGTCCAACCATCAAAGGGATTGGCGTATGCATTGGCGTTAACTTGGTCTGTGTTTACACATTGGTGCATGCATTGGTGTTGCGATTTTACATTTTTTTTTTTTTTTTTGTAGTTTGAGAGGGAACTATTGTTATATGAAGTGTTGAAATGGATCAGTGGACATTATTCTGCACATATACATAGAGTAAATAGCTACTGGCCGTTTCTTGGTCATTGGCATTTCTTCCTTCCAAGATTGGCCCAATCACTTGGGCCAATGTGTAAATCCGGCCTTATACCTTTAACATTCTCTATACATGACAGTCAGCATGTCTACGGATACGACCACCTTAGGTTTGTTTTACTCGGCCTTGACCTGGCGACTCTTTGTGCTCTTGCAGCTCTCGGGGCACTCCTAGGCATTTTACTCACCGGGAACAAGATGGCGCAGGGTGTTTTACTCGTCAGGTCACGAAGCTCCCAGGTCAAAAAGAGCATGACCTTTTTGCTCCTCCTCGCGAGGAAGAGTTGCGAGGGCAAGTAGGAGCAAATCGTCTGCTAGATGTTACGGCGAGCGTACTGCTGTTGACTGCGCAGTTTACTTTCGCTGTCGTGTTTGAAAATAGAGAAAATAAGAATTATTTCAGACATGGATGACGACAGTAAAGTTGCGGCAGCTGAATAAGGGTTTTTTGTATTCTAACCAACAAAAGTTTTGTGCTATGGTGTGTTTGCATGTGGTTGTTAACCTATAAAAACACTTTACAAAAATTGGTTAATATTTGCAGAATGTGTTTAATTCCCCTAAATGATGAGCTCCTTTCACGAATATTTCTTCTTTGTGGTTAGTAATTCAAGTTATTGACAATCGTTAAGTTATTATTCTTCTTGGTGTTGGACTTGTGTATCACCTGGTGTACTTATACTGTATATTCAATTAGGTATGTTTCTTGAACATAGGGTTTTAATTGCTGTAAACTTGACGAATTTCTGTGCTACTATACTGTTATGTACTTAATGTAGTTCAACGGAATAATAAATACATACATGCATACGAATTAATATTATTCCTCAGACCAATTAAGTTTAGTACAGTGTATTCTTTTTAGCTTCTCATAATTTCATTAGAAGGCACTTTATCATTTATTGTGCATTATTTAGTGCAGCTGTAGGAACTTCATCATCAGATGATTCTCGTTTATTAATATTTCTAAATACGTCTGCTGGTTCCGCCATCAAATCAATGCAATAGGCGTTTTCCTCGCTCCTCCGAGAGTTGTCAACTCTGTTTGACCTGGGTCGACCTGGGTCAACTTGCCCCAACTCTTCCAGCTCCTAAGAGAGGCCGAGTGAAACATACCTTTTATTGCAATAGACGGCTTGGCCGGTGACGTCACAAGATGAACATTGCTCCGAGCATCAGCTGTTTCTGTACAAACGTTCGTCAAAATGCCATATGAATAGTGTTACTTGGACTGGTTAACATTGTATAAATGGTACAAAAATGCATGCACTGTACTTGCAATAGCGAGTTTAGGTATCGCTAATAGAAATATATGAAGGATATTATTTCGTTTTACTCCGAATATCCCTGTAAAGAGTCTAGTCACTCGTGGTCGCTATCCATAATTTGAGCCGAGGACTAGATCACAGCCCCGGACGGCTGTTAAAATGTTTGGGCCTATAACTAAAGCATTCACTTTTTGACCATTCCCTTTCAGGATAGTGTCTGTGAACACTGCAATAAAGTTACAGTAGCTAACTTCAACCCATTCGACTTTCTTAGAAGACAAGCATTAAAAAAAGTGCACTCGTAATTCCGAATTTCGATTCGGAAGGTATAAAGTAGGGCATTATTAATTTTAATAAACTATGTGAAAAATAAAGATACACCCAAATAGTCTGCAAGATGAAAGAAATGAAATAAATAACTACTTAGCCCTACAAAACCTGACAAATAACATTGACCACTCACAACCACTGAAAGTTCGAACATTTTAAATATTCTGACTATTGTCCACGATATTCCACAGCAGCTTTGCCTAGATGAAAGAGGTACTGTAGGTATTGTATTAATATCACATACATACACACATATTATTTTTGTATTTGTCCTTTTTAAAAGTTCGGTTTTGCTACCCTCCCATAGCAAGCCACAGTACATGAGCCATCGTTTCAACTCTCCAACTAACAGATCGTCTACATTTATACAGACAAACAAGGCTCCATGAACATTATTTGGTCTGAGACTTATCAAACACCGCCGAATCCATGATTTATATAAGTTATTTTCTGACTATTTAAAGAAAATAAATCGTCCGCCCATTCAAACGCAGCAGTCTGTCGTGATTGTTTGTACTTTACCAGCTGATTCTACCCATGATTCAATGTGCGAATGCGCCGGGCCAAGCCGTCTATTGTGAATGGGTAGAAAATAATACGTAGATGTTTTTTTTTGTGAGAAAGACCAATGTATTCTTAAATTATTATGTTATCAATTGTGAATCTACCCTAGTGCATGCAAATTACACATTTTGAATTGACCTGAAGTGTGATCTGAATACGTACGTTTATGTTGAAGTATTTTTATTAGCCAACATAATGTAGTATTAATGCCGTAAATTAGTTGCTGCTACCGTAAATAAACCGAAGGCTACGCAAGCGTGCACTGCAAAGGAATAGAGAACATAAACCAACCGCCAGCAAGGAAACAGCTGATTTGCAGCTTTGCTTATCGTTTCTGCCCACCCCTTTTTGTGCGAGATGCTAACCGATTATCTCTGGACTGAAGTTTTACAGCGGACGTGCTTTCAGCATTGAGATTTAGTTGTGATTATGTGAAAGTTATTTTTCCCGCGTGCCGCGTGGTGGTATTTAGCGTTAAATTTGAAGACGTTCAGTTGTTAGTCATGCTTGGCAAGTGTTTAGTATTGGTTATTTGTCACAACATCAACACAATGAGCAATTGAAGTCCACGTACCGTCGTCAATGAGTATGTTGCCTCACTTGTTCATATAATTTACGCCCGTCTCTTCAAGCCGGTCTATTGAAATGTTTCGATGACAGGAATGTCTTTGTTTCGTATTGAAAAGTTTGGTCATGTAGTTTAAATATTATAGATACGTGTCTGTTTTATGTTTATAGTTATGGGTAAGTTTTATTTGTCATTTTCTGTACTGAGAGTGGAATTGGAACATTATGAAACTGACGATATGCAAAGTGCTTCGTGTCAAGTGACGTTCCGCGTTTTTGTGAGATTGGAAAGAAATTTGCACAGTGGATTAAATGTCATGATTTCAAATGTTTGTGTTCTTTAAGTTACTGTCGGTGCGGTCTGAAATGTCATTGACTTTTAGGTGACAGAAACTATTCGGTTTAAGAAGTATATTCCATCTTTAAGTAGATGTGTGGCAGTTTGTTTAGTAACCCTCTGAATGCAACTTCTAAAAATTATATATAAAAAAAAGTAACAGTACAAAACAAATTTGTGAAATTAAAAAAAATTTCGAATACTTAGTCTTACTTCCCAAAAAGGAAATTTCTAATTAGGTACTCCACAACACAATATCCTGCCTCGGAAGGATAGTTGCAAAATCAGTACAGCAACCTTTGGTATCTTGCCTATTAATATTTCAGCTCCCTGGATGTACAGGAATATAAAAAATACCACGTGGATTAGACACATTGGTTTACATTTTTTTTAGCCTCTTGTAGTGTTAGTGATACTGTTATCAGTTTGTATACTAGCTTAATATTTAAAGATAGTAAACATGATGGTTCCAGGTCCAGCGTCATATATTAACGAACTATTACAAGCAACATAATGGAGCTTTTTAATCATTTTCAGGGCGTACAAGAAAGTAAACAAAGCCATATGGAATTTGAGACATTGGTTTAAACAACCACTTATATTTCAAGAGTTACTGTAATTTGTTTGTATCTCACATCCTTATTTAGAAATGGTAAATGTGACGTTACTTATGTGTCAGTTTTTTTCAGATTATAAAGTAGGTCCTGCTAAACTGCAGTGTAACCAAACATCCACAAACTCAAATGTCTTGACGATCAAAAAGGTAAATCAGTACGATATAAATCACGTCATGTCGCATCTGTTTATACTTATATTTATTCTGTGACCATGTCCCACCTGTTAATTATTATGTACAGTTCAGCTTGTTACAAATAAGCGTAAGTTGTTTGACTCTTCTAGTTTGCCCAAGGGGTACAAGACTAATGCTGATAGTCTTATCTCTACGCACGACCAAATTGAACGGGCCATACTGCAGCTCTTAACATGCAATGTCCTATACGAAAGTTTCTTTGTCAAAAAAATATATTGTTCCCCCACCCCTGCTAAAGTACACAATTCCGTGTCTTCGCCTGCAATATGTCAGCGTACAATTTATTCATATAACAAGGGAGCAGCGTAACAGTCTTGTTCTTTTATACGTCTTTGAGTTTTCCTGGACACCGCTTTTGTTTACATAGCCTTAAAATAAATGACAAGTGGAGATGGAATGGTTTTTATCAAACTATTAATTCTCTTTGGGTTGTCATGGCGTCGGAGTTGGTGGATGATTCGTTATGCATAAATTTAGGTCGCCATTTGCCTCACTGTTTCAAATGTTCAGATCCTCAAACACTGACAAGTACATGTACTGCACTTGTATCATTTCTGCTTTTTCTGTATCATTTGTTGCAGGCTTATCCTCTATACTTTCCAACAGTGGCAACCCTCTTACTTACATTTTCTTTTTGTGTAGACTCAAAACAATTTTCTTTGCTTATTCTCTTTACCCTCCCGTCTACATAATATTTCCAACATACTGGTAATTGTTTTTCCCGTGCGTAATCTTCCTTTCTAGTCTTCCCGTCTGCCTCATCCGTTCCTTGCTCTCGCCATCTCTTTGTTCCATCATTCTGCATGCATCTACCTATACTTCCTTTTTAACTGTTTTATTTCTCGTCCGTGATACTGTTCTTCGCCCGCAGCCCCAATTATTGATATAGGAATACATTTTTCAAACATTTTTCTCAATTATCTTTCTAAATTCTCCTCACAAACTTTCTAAAGTGTCCTATTTAGCACTCTTCTCAAACCTATCCCTTAGAGAAGTTAGTGCCCCCAGCTTATTTCATTGCCAGTATTGCTACATTACTCTGTTACTAGTCTTCTCAGATATTTTTCCCCAGTCCCCAACTATACTATCGGAATTTTGTGGTCATTGATCCCTTTGACTACTACTACACAAACAATAGCATTCCCGGGCATGACTAACACCACATCTAGTATGGACCCACACCCCTTTTCATTCCATCTGGTAGGGTCCTCTACTGCTGCACCAAGCCTCCATTCATCAACTGTGCTTCCATTCTCTGCATCATGTTGCCCATCCCTCTTCTCCTGCAGTCCACTGTACACTTGGTATATTCAGGTCCCCTGCTACAACAACTTGTGTGCCTGTCCCTAGTCTATCTAGCCTGTCCTGTGTCATCTCAACTGTATTCCACACTTGTCCTCCTGAGCTGATATGCTGCCATGTTACATTCCTACTACTCCCATTTACTTGAATTTCCTTTACCTCGTCTTTACTTGTTCATCCCGGACTCTTTTATCTAATAATAATAAATAAACTTCTTGCTGTGGGGTTTCGCCGGTGCAAGTTTACATCCCTCACTCTCCCTCCAGCCTTCTTCTGAACAACCCCACCCCCTCAACCCTCACCAGCTCCTGCCTCAGCACATTTCACTCCCTCACCGACCTCACCATCATTGACTGCCTACCCCTCTCCATCCTTCTCGAAACCCTCTGGATCTAAAGACTGTTGTTCTCTCTCCCTCTGTAATTACCCTTGATTAAATGGGAACCCAACTTCCCCCATCCCCCCTCTCCCTTCACCCCTCTGAACAACCTAACAAGCCTCTCCAACCTTTGCCTGTCCTTCGAAGTGCTCCAACGCATTACCTTCATCATCACAGATAGCCTGTAGCTTCCTTCATCCTCACTCTCCTGCCCTTGCCTTCTCCACCTGCCCTTCACTAACCTAGCTGCTCTCCTCTGATCCATTTCCAGTACCTCCCCCTCCTTTTAAGAGTTCCATTCTGCCGCTGCATATTCCAGCATCAGGTGTACAATTGAGGTGTAGGCCTTCTCCTTCACTTCAACACTGACCCCTTTCAAGACCTTCCCAGTTCCCTTCTTCCTTTATCCCCACATGTCCCTTGGACACATGCCATTATTCCACCCCCTCAACATCTCCTGTCTTCTAAAGGAAATAAACTTTTATCAATAGTTCACTATGTTAATTTTATCTTAAATAGACAATAGACATAAATAAATCCTGTCATATGAAGTCTAAATCCTAGCATACATTTTACTCTACTTTACCCTCGTATGTCTTTTCACCATATTCATTTCTCGTTGGGGAAATATTGTCCCTTGTTGGCCGGACGTGTAGCTATGCCTGTGTTAAGAAGGTTTAAGTGATTTGATGACACTATTGTAATTGTATGTACCCGTATCAATAATTTTGTTGCCCCCTTAAGAAATAAATGTTAGTTGCCTTTGGTTAGTAGGCAACTTGCTACTAGTTCAGACTGACGTTTCTGAACAGAATATATTCTGTGACTTTACTTGTGAATATTGTGATGTTTTTAATGTTGTAGGAAATGCAGCCATGATTCCTCTGAAAGATAACCAAGATGTGGCATGCTTCCTTGTCACAAAACATTCCTGGAAAGGAAAGTAAGTATATTTTGTACTTTTTTCACGAATCATGGTTGGTTAAAGTGTTAGTCATAGCTTTCAAGTGTATGGTAGTGGACATTTGCTTAATTATTTACAAGACCAAATTAGAGTTTGCAAATGTTTGTTCCAAAAAGTTTGATGAATTTAAGAACTTATTATATAAAAAAATTAATTACATACTTTGTTTTAATTTTTTCAGAAATATCATGTAACTTATACAAGCTTCAGCATTTAATATTTACCGTAACTTACATAAGTACTTACATCTAGTAAAGTTGGTTAAAAGTTACAACAATTTCAATAGTATGGTCTTTTGAACATAAATTAGTTGACAGTTCACCTGTGAATAGCCCTCAATTTCCTATTGTGTTGAATGTCTGCCTAAATCACAAGTGTCACAAAATAAACTATTTTAGTATGTTTATAATGAAAACAATTTTTTAATAGTACCAGTAAAAGTTTTTCTATTTACCGGTAATTTTTTTTTTTATAATTATAGGCTGGACACTAGTAATATCTTTGGCAGGCAGATTAGTCAGCAACTCGGAAATTGCAGTATGGGACATGTACACAAGCAGGCTCTAGGAGTTGCAGCGACACATATCAGTATTTTATTGTATTTTCTTAAACTAATAATTTTATCCTTTGACGGGACGGATAGCATTTGTTTCCATTTTAAACTAATCTCAATTAACTGTCACAGGGGAGGGGAAAGATTGTTGGAAGCAGGCGTGTTAAACTAATTTTTTGTCAGTTGTTGACGCTACCTGCACAACGAGAATGGGTTCGTTAGCCATGTCATATTTTTGACAGATCTTGTTTTGTGGTTATGTGATAAACTTGACAAATGTTTTGGAATGTGTCTATAGACAAATATTATTGTAGTTGCGTTAAATACGTATATAATGTCCACCATATTTGTGGGGAACAAAGTGTGCCGCAAAGGGTTGTAATTCTAATCCTAGAGCGATTTTTTTTTCCTCCAGTTTTAAAATAAACAAATGCGTAGGTGTCGATTAAGTAGGTATCTATTACAGTATTCAGAAATATATTTTATATGATCATGAACCTAGTAGTTGCAAGGATGGCTTACGATTGGTTAAACATGTAAGTATAAGTTTACAAACTTACATGTGCGTATGAAAATTCATGTATTGTAGATCAGCCTAAATTTCAAGTTTTAGGAGTTTCACTACAATTCGAAATTTCAAGCGATGGTCTCTCTATAATAATATATTTGAATATAAACATGATACGTGTAAAGAATGCACTGTGGATATAGCATTTATCAAAATATTTATCATATGAATAAACTGAAGATTTTTTTTTTGGGATACTCATTATTTTAAAACCTTGAATAGCATTACAGGGGTTATCAATTTCTAGTACTGTAATCGACAAAAACTGGTCACATGACAGATAACCTACCCTGCTCCAGTGATTTTCATACGCGCCTTATGTGGTAGCAATGGTTGTGGTAAGTTTTATGTATGACTGTTGGAAGTTTACACGTGATGTATTGATATTACGCTGTTATTAGTATTTCTTTTCGTTATTTCAATTTTAATGGAACCTTAAATTTTTTTGTTGTTAAAAAATTGTTTGTATGTTATCTAGTGTAATTTTAATGTTTTGTGCAATGAAAGCTTTTCATTACTAGTATTGAGTGTTAATTTTTCATTTTAATTTATTACAGTCATACCTAAATGTTATCAAAATTGTAATGACCTTCATTGTCAGTTTTACTTCATATGAGAGAATTAATGTGGTATTTGAAGCTTTAAATTAACAAACGAGTGCTGTCATACTATATTTTCGAAATTTTCTACTGTCATACTTACAGGCAAAATGTGTCCAGAAAAACCTGCATGTACACCAAAACCAAACATAAATATAAACAAACAGGTCATGGTGGCGGGAGGGGGAGAAAGATCTGCTTTGTGCATGTGCTGGTTGAAATTTTACATTCTCGCCACTGAGAATTTGGCATGCTGCTGTTCCCCTCAGAGCAGCAAGGTCAAAATAATCATCATCAGTTATAAGCTTGAGTTTCCTCTCTTTCTATAGTAGCAGGTGTTACCATGAATGGAAGCAACCGCAGAACAATATGCTTTGTAGTATTAACCTTCGAGTAAGCAATAATTACCATTGTTGTGAAGAAACCTTAACAAAATACAGTGGAAAATTGACTTGTGTCCTTAAAAATACAAAACTTAAGAGGGCGTGGTACATAATTTAACGCTAAAAGCATTAATCTACAACTGTAGGTTTCCCCAAACCAATTTGCAAGAATTAAGCAATAGCAATCCTAGACAATAGTTTTAGCCAACATTTTAAACAAAATTGTTTCCAGTGTTACGAACTGAGGCACAATCTCAGACGCCGGAACCTTGTGCATTAAATTGCGGCACAATAGATCACGAGTAACCATTTAGTAATTCTGGATAGTTATTTACTTATAAAGTTGGCAAATACCGTTATCTAGGATTGTCATTGAGTATTTTATCCATATTCGCTTCTAAAAAAGCGTAGAAATCAATTGATGTTTTCAGCATTTATTTATCTACCACGCGCTCTTAATGCGGCAGAAGCCACCAACCGCTCTCTGACACTCGTGCACGTGCCTTCATACAAGGTGTTATGTTCACACTGACAGGCTAGCATTAAAAGAGAAGATAGTTGATATTGCTGAGTGACTAACCAGATAGATGTGCTACTGTCACTTTGGTGGCCTGATATCTCAAGTTCTACTTTATTGAGACTGCACTGTAAGTACTCTTTAAATACAGTTTTGCCAAACAGAAGAAATTGCCTACATTTAACATTAAATCAGGAGGCATCTTACTGCAATTCATTCCATCCCTTCCACGCCTCGACCCCATGATGAAGTGACAGGAGACAGGTGCTCGGCATGAATAAAGGTTTTCCTTTTCTGTCAGACCCTGGTGGCTTAGGTTACCTATGGCCGAGATGAGAGAGGCGTCGGGTGTTATTTGTGTTATCAATTCTTTTGTTGCACCATTGTCGTTAGTTTCTCGGAGATGTACGAGTATGTTACTAATTTGTCATAGCTTACCTAAATTCACCAAATACATAAAAACACTGATATATTGCCTGTATAGTATTATTGAACAAGCTGGTATTAAAGAAGAAAGTTTCTATGTGTTAACAATATGATAACTTTTGAAACACAACAGTTTGCATACAAAAGTTGGTACGAGATTATTTTTCAGTGTGAGCTTTTGGGAGCAGCAGTAATAGTACTGGCTGTCGAAGTGCTTATACAGTTTGTATATTTTTAAGTATAGATTAAAGCTAAGGGTTACACTTTTATAGCAAAAGTATCTAATTCTTTATTTTTACGTTATCCAAGCTTATGATTTGTATACCAATAACCATAACCCTTATTGTGCAGATACAAACGGATCTTTTCAGTTGGCTCGATGGGGATTACGACGTACAATCCCACAACACTTGACGTAACCAACAAGTGGATGTACAGCGAATTCATCAGCGTTCTCCCTACCGTCAAGGTCGTTGGCCAGCAGAATAATGAGTTTATAATCACAATGAAGAAAGAGAAGAAAGTTGACTCCATGAGGTTTTCTACAGAGCATCGTGCACAGCTCCTTACAGAGGCACTAAGATTTCGAAACTTGTTTGCTGAGAAGCCAAAGGAAACATTGGCAAGTTGTTGAAATTAGGCTATTGTGTTTAGCTAATTGATTTGTTTACACTGAAGTATTGTAATGTGCTCCTCTCAAACATAAGTAATATAGTGGTCATTGCATATGGATTAAAATGTCGTTTGTGCATAGAATTTTAGTTTGTGGAATATTTCATTTGTCTTTATAAATGTTTCAGTGTGTGTAAGGTTAATGGTTGCAGTTGATATATTTTTTGTAATAATTTAACAGTGGCCAATGAGCAATGTTACTCAAGTGTACTGTTTGTTTCAAGTGCAATATATCTTGTGTGAGTTATTGTTACTGATCTGCTGCTGTTTATTCCACCAGAGGTATCATGCATATAAACACCACTGGTCAGACACACGACTGCCAGTCATGCTTGAGGTGACAGCGTGCTCCCTGGATCAGCTGGACCCATCCACCGGTGCGTTCCTCGCCTCGTACTACTACAAGGACATTGAAGGCATGGCAGATGTCAAGGGCTATCCTGGAGGATTTGTAATCGTTTGTGGAGGTTTCGGGAGAATGGTTTGTGCAGAAATTATTGTTAATTTGGAGTTGTTATAGCATTAGTAAAAATTATTTAACAGCTGTAACAAATTGGTTTCAGCATTTATTTGCATCTGCGAAAACCTCAGAGATCCGACAAAAGATGTTCGAAGCTGCTTCTAACTATGTGGGTATTGTGATAAAAGTCTTGAAAGAACCAATCACAGAGGAGGAATTCTCTAATCAACGCCTTGGAAAATTCAGGTGACAAGACCTCTCTGATAGCCATTATTTTTTTTATATATATAAAAAAACCTTGAACCTCTTTTTCTTGTGAATGAAACTGCCTATAAGTAGAGCCACAATTTTATGGCAAGCATTTTAGATCCTGTTGGTTTCAATGCATTATCTGCACAACTGCAGCTTTACTGTATAATCAACAACTGAATGTTTTGTCTCTCTTGTTTTGGGGTTCTGGCAAATCACAGGCGTTAATAGTGTCACAATAACCATACTCTCATCTGTACATTTACATCAGTGATGTGTTTGAACAAAGAAATGCTGCCAGTAACCATGAAGCAGAGCTTCTGATGTGCACATAGGGCAGTGAAACAAAATTATGCAAAAGTATTTTTGCTGCAAACTCATGGCTCCACCTATATTATACATTTACACTAAGAAAGAAAAGGTGGGATTCGACCGCCAAGCTACTAATGACTAAAACACGTAGGCAGAGATGTACAAGTACTTACAGAAACAGTTCGTGCAGGTCGGAGAGAACACAAAACAAGGATGGGCAACACAGTTTTGCGCGGCCGCAACGTTACGCTGGCCAGGCCAGCTTCCTCGGGCAGCGAATGATTGCACAGTGTTGTCCATTCTTGTTTTGTGTTCTCCGACTCAGACATGCAAGTACTGTTTCTGTAAGTACTTGTACATCTCTGTCTACGTGTTTTTATATATTTATACTAGTGGTGTTCAGATACTACGAAATTACCTGGAAAAGTTTTCGGGAATGTGGGCAATCAAAGGTGACATATGTTTTCCACTGACAGCAACTAGAACACTGCTAGCTGATGGTTTTGTCAGAAATAAAATGCCACCCAACTGTAAATACCCACGAATTTGAACAATTATTCCTGACCTAATACGTGAGACTGGGTCCAAATTTTGGAGCTTCTGAGTTTTATTCCTGGTCTGGCCATCCTGATTTCTGTTTTCTGTGAATAACCAAAACCACTCCAGACAAAGTCTCTTGGCTATGGACAGTTCTTTTCACATTTCCAGACTATCCGAGTCAATGCAGTAGTTGGGCCTTTGATGAACTCATTGTCCCCAAGATGTTAAACCCTACTCATTTACCTACATACTTTACTAGTTCACTATTTGCACTACAATTGTCTTGGGTGCTTCATAATTAATTGGTTAAATTATAGTTAAGTTACTTCTGGGAGTGAGAGATAAATGGATAAAAATTCAGTCCATATTTTTTGTTAACTTTGTGAAGGAAATGCTTTGCCAGTAGTTGAATTAGGGATTATTCCTGACTATTGCGTTTAGTGCAATGCATGTAACAGTGCTATATTGTTTGTAGTAAATAGAACGAACTGTAAACGTTTTCTTGTGGTTCGTGTATTCAAGTGGAGACGAGCACATAACGTCGGTGTCGGAGTTCCCAGTGCACAAGGTGAGTCCGCGGCACCAGGAGCACCCACGCAGAACACTGTGCCTTAGCGAGACATGTCTGTTGGAGAGAGATCCCCAGACGTATAATGTCTGCACCCTCAGGCCTTTGGCAGACATATTTGCCGTCGTGCGCAGTCGGGAGAATCCACAGTTGTTCCTCATAGAATACGTTAGTGGAGAGATACGCACGTACACCACCACAGATCGGTAAGTGTTTATTGTGCCGCGTGGAAGCCATTTCCATTATTTTAATTCCTGAATAGTGCAAATTATATTAAAATTTGTGGCACTTTTTGATTATGTTTTTGGCATTTATGTAGGGTATTGTAGATTAACTGTATTTTTTGTCATCCTGTAAGTGGCTCATTAAGATACAAATAGCTTATTTTTAAATTATTTAAGTTGTTTTAAAAGTTTTGCTGAAAAATCTGTTGTCATTCATAACTTCCCTTATCTTAATGGTATTTTGGCTCAAGTCAGAGAACAGTGTATCAGTAGTAAGTTTTTCGGTTGACTGTGTGCTTTGTTATATTCCCGGAGAGATTCTTACGACATGGTGACTGTTTGTGAAATGTAAGTACTGTATGCTGCAAAGTGAATGTTTTCAGAGCTTGGTGGGAGATAACAGCATTCTAGTAAATTTCTCAGTGCTGTAAATTTTAACTTAACCGTACGTAGATTTCCGATTGTAAAATCTTAAGCTATCTGAAGGTTAATTTTATTAATTTAATTAAAATCCATAAGCAGTATTGCTTGTGTTTCTCACCATGAGTTCGATAAATGTAAGGATCCAAAAGGTGCAGTGATTGATGGTAGAGACAAAATTAATTTTCTTTACTATTCAAAACACTTTGTGTATGCCTAGAAGACATTATGCATTTGAAATATTGTTGGGCCAATTTCTTTTGGTAACATTTAACACCAAAACTCCAAGCTCAGTTTTGAAATGTCTTTCCTACCTCCTATAGATGTAACATCCCAAGTTTAAGAGAAAAAAAAGGGTGTTGGGGAGAAGTAGATGAATATGAAATATTCCATAAACTATAAGACACAGCCCTAACATGTGAAATTTTTTTTTTGCTGGCCATAACCATCTTTTGGGCTCTTCAGGTTAAAGCTAAATAATTTGTCATAAGTTGATTTGGCATAATTTAACACGAAGACGTTTTCAATTACAATGTATAATTGTAAAAATACATGCAAAACAACCTTTTGAGACACAAGTAGTTTAACGGCTGTAACAAATTGCCACAGAAGGGGAAACGTAAAGAACTATAGGTCCTTTGCAACCACTGTCTCATACACACTGCAAGCCATAGCTGGAATAAGGTGCAAGTGTTGTTAGAAAAACCGTGATTTTGTTAAAATAGATACAGTATGTTAGGTGCTGCTGTGTTTTTAGTACAGTATTATGCTGGAGAGCTGTTTTCTTAGCTTTCTATATGTTATTTCGATACACCTAAACTTCTCACCATTCAACCAGAAATGTAGGTAGTGTAGTTTAGGTGCTTTACTGTAGATACTGTGTTTGTGTAAATAAATTAGGAAATAGGAATGGAATACCATTTTTCAGATGCGATTATAGTTCAGTTGCATTTTTTAACTAGCAATTGTGATTTTGTAATGTTATGTTTTTGGTTGAAGAGAAAGTATTTTTTTGCTTATTGCGGTAATGTTACACTTTTTATCATGAATGCATTCTAGATTGTGTTTGTTACACAAAAACAAATGTTCACATTGACTCATTTTGTCATGAACTTAAACCCATTTCTTTACAAGGGACGTTTCTGTCTTAACATGTAATTAACACACTTTTCAAGAAGTATTATTTATAACATCACTTAAGTATCCACATTTAGTAAGTGATATTACAGCAATTACTATTACCAAAAATAGTGTAGGTTTCTGAGTTATGAGACACTCACTCTACAACACATAGGTACACGTAACTGTATAATTTCACTGTTTGCAAGTATTCTTTTTTACACCATATCAAATATGTATGAAAAAATATACAACAAGCTTTAATATAACCATTTACTCAGATTGTTCCCATGATATGCTAAACAGATGTTTGAAGTTCACTTTTTTGAGGTCAAAGTCAGAGCTTGGATTTTTTAACTTTCCAAGCGTCAATTTGAATTTTTTGTAATACGTAAGTTATTTACTTCTGTTACCTGAATGCTTGTAAAAGAAATAATTTTTAAAAATTTATACACTGAAACGTTAATTTTTTCAAGTCTGGAGAGTACAGCATTTATTTACATTGTAGCTACTACAGTATTCCAAAAACATGACAACAGCTACTTAACAGCATTTCGACCATAAGTTTCTTAGGTTTGTGGGTTGTTTTAATAATCATCAGTAGGCTTGCCTAACGTACTGTATATGATTTTAAATTATCTGCATTTTGCAGTTATCTGTGATTTTCATTGTGACTTTAAATTACTGTACTGTACAAGCTAATTTTCAAATATCTGCAGTTATAAATTTTTCGTGTTTTTCAATTATTATTTGAGGCATTACCTGTATCGTTTAGCACGGAAAATCGCAACAAGACAGTATTACACTTTTTAAACTGGGCAAAAAATTTCTTCAAAATATAGGTATATCATATGGGTACTAACATTTGAGTCTGTTGTAAAAATTTTATTTGGCTTTGAAGTTTATAACACTCCTACAGTAATAATTTAAAGTTAATGTAGTTTCTGGCACAGCTGGTGTAATTTTTGTTGTTTAAATTTTGCTGATGTACCTAGTTTTAAATAATTGATATAACTTAACTTCCCTGTACTTCACATCCAGTTGACTATAATGTTTGTGCATTGTAATTACTATACAGAAGATGAATGAAAATAAGCTACGTATATAGTGAGAAGCTTGGTTCTTGTAACTAATTCATACAGTGTAGAATTATTTGTGCTAGCTAAACATTTTTTGCAACGTTTAGTACTACCTTTAAACTTTGGTTAATTCCGTGCCACTGCTGTTAGATTTTGCAGTTGCTTGAAGATAATTGTATCTGATGTAAATGGTGGCAGGACTGCAACATTGTATGTACGTAAACTGTCAGGTGCATGCAAAACAAATTAATTCTTGCAGAACTGGGATGATGAGTGCTTGCAGCAAATTACTTTTGTACATGCTTGCAGTTTAGATTGTGTGATGAAAGTTGGCTTATTTCAGAGACTCGCTTCTTGCCTCCCTTCTGGATGGTGTCAGGGCTTCAGGGAACAGGGATGTGCATGTCAAAATGACTATGACCCCTCGGGGCAAGAGGCTTGGACCACTCGGGGTGCCTGTAGAAGAAGAGGTATGCTTTCATTTGCATGTGTTTAGTTAAAACAAACTTCTCCCTCACAAAACTGTAACACTTAAATATGTTAACTTTACGAGAGTTGTGAAGTGATTGCAGTTGTAATTTATGTTTGCAGACTGAATCGAGCCACCTAAAGTTCCTAGTTCAGCCACCAGGCAGAAAGTCTTTCGCAGAAACAGTAGAGAGATTCAATGCCAACATTCCATACAGCGGCCTACTGCATTCCGTCACTCAGGATGTACGTATTGATATCCCAGCAAATAAATTATTCATTCAAGTAATTGTATTTCAAATTTTTGTTAATTATGAATGATTATTTCATATGCCAGTCACATCAACATTTGAATTACTCTTAAGGCATCCGCCTACTGACAGCATGTTTGTGTGAATAATGCACGGTGCCAAGGCCAGTGTTGACAGGCTCAATTGGTGCACTATCACCTCTACTGCAAGACACTGAAACTGTGTGTAGTGGTATCATGAATCACTCGGCTCAAAGCCCATTGCATATTTCTAGAGTAGTTGCACACAAATTTCAAGTTGTAAACCGGCCAAGTGCTGAACCTTGCTGTGTATAAACTTAGTAAATACAGTAAATAAATAAAAAACAGGCTGAAAAGGCTGTTTTTAGCCATTTTGATTGGCTTGGAAATGAATTTTCTGATTGACGTGATGTTTTGAAACTACCTTTTCATTATTGTTTCATAGGCGTTTTTCTTTTTTTACTTTGACACAGTGGGCACACATGAAATAGTTTCGTAAAAAATAGTATTTGCTATAACACTGCAACAGTTTTAAGTGCGTTGTAGGTAGCTCCTGTAATACCTCCAAAATTACAAAGATTCGTCTAAAGGCAGCAAAGAATTCAATCTGGTGGTGGATAGTACTTTTGCTGTCTTAACTGTATTAATTTTCTCGTATACATTAGCATAATTAAATTTTTGAATTATTTTTGAGTAAGGTTGTGTATCATCTTTGTATCAAAATAATTTAATCATTCCAATAGATTATAGGTAAAATAAAAATTTATTTTTATTAAAAAGTTCCGATTTGCAGAATGTTGGAATAGAGTGCAAAATATTGACTTACATCTGTGAAAATGACATACAACCGCCTACTCACGTAATTTTGTGTTTGTTTATTTCATTGTGTGTTTCTGTCTAGAAGTACCAGCTTGTGAGTTCTTCAACATTCTATGTACATATTTAATTGATTAATCTAGTGTCCTGTTGTTACACACTCTGGAGGTGTGCCACCAGCGCTATGTTATCTAGGTACCAAATAATTATGAGTGCTATTGAATGAGAATGAGATGAAAGGTCTCTATTTTGTAGTAAGAATCTCTGTATTACAGTTGACATGCAGATGTCCCTTCTGGATCCACTGTGTTGTCAAATAATCAACAGTGACTGCACAAATTGCAGTTTCTCTCTTTAGGTATGCCCAAGATCGTGTCATTGCTTACTATAGAATCCGAGCAAGGATGTACTATATACAGTATTTGAAAAATTAATATTTAGCTCTCCCCATACAAGGGTGCTGACATTTGGCCTGTAAATATGGATCATCATCATTACTCCTCGCTTTTAGGTGGAGCATCACAAGCTTCGTTGCAATTAACTGGTTTCTGTATTGTTTCGTTGTTTAGAAATACAAATAAAAAATTTATCAGTATTGCACTCTAGTAAAATACATTGCCTTGCTATATACTAAGAAATCCATTACTTCTGACCAATATTGATGATGCAGTTAATTTTATTTTATATTTTAATTAAGAGATGTGACCAGCTTCATGAAAATACTGGGTCACATGCAAGATAGCACGTAAAAGCTACTACAACACAAGTCCAAGTTACGTCCTTTGCCAGCTAAATAGGCAGCAAATACAGTATTCTGTACTTTGGACTATGTAAATGCACAGTAATGATACAAATTTAAATACTGCATTAGTTTAGTGAAAACATGTAACTGCTTCATATGTATTTATTGTCCAGAAACAACTCGTACATCCTTCTTGTACTCATGCACACTTTCAATTCATTATTCCTGAACAGCCTAATGCCATCTTACGTACATGCACACACACACGCACATTTAAACAATGAGTCAATGACACACAATTGTACACATTCTTGCACCCTCACTAACATGCTCACACTCTCCAATTAGGTCTTTTAATGTTTTTTGTAATCAGGTTGTGTTGTGGTGTTGTGCGCAGGGCCTATTTGCTGAGAACAAAGAGAAGCTGATAACAGGAGCGTTACAGTCACTGGTCCAGAAAGAAGGAGATCAGAATTCAATCAAGCTCCCCGAACTGGAGGGGCAGTTTCATGCCCTTAGACGCCTCGTCGCTTCAAAAGTTGGCTTTGCTGCTTTCACATCCATGCCTGGGTAGGTTTTCCTCATGGGGTGAGGAGGTAAGGTGAAACTGATACCGTATTTACCTATGATCCACCAGAACCCTTTTAAGACAAACATCAAACATTTCCAATGTCCTCTCACAGAAAATTAAATTTTGGTAAATATGTAATTGTATGCCTGGTGTAACATATCATGCTGAAAGTTAGAAACTGCCCGGCAGGTTAATATGTACAAGCTGTGGTCGCACATTGCACTGCTGGCTGGAATTATAATATGTACTTATATACTGGTATTAAATACCTATTGCTTTGTAATGTGATAGAATTGAGTATGTACTTGTATTTGCAGTGCAATAATAGGCTAGGTAGGTATGCTTGAAAGAATGTTACTGGAATAAATGAGAAAGTTATAGAACAAGACTACAAGAGTTGTGCTGATATAATTTAGAGACTGCAAATTTAAGACATAAATTAAAATTCTGTATATGTAGTGTAGAAAAAATATTTGGTGTTAGAAATGGGATAATTGAATATATGTGTTACAGTAGAACCCTGTTATAACGTTTTTCAAGGTACCTGTGAAAAAAAGTGTTATAGGCAGGAAAATGTTACAATCAGGAATCAATATTTTTACACCAGTGAAAGGATATTACACACAAGTAACTTAAAATTTGATAGTTTATGTACAATGAATAAAGCTATAATGAGATTGAATGAGGCTATAGTTACTGTGTTATCAGAAACATAATGAATACATACATTATGTGTATAATAGAGGATTAGAGTCTCTCCCACTTGTCTTCTGTAGGTTCAGGATTGTCATCTTTTTAGGATCACAGTCTTTAATATCACTGTAAAGTACACTTATGATACTTTCCCAGACATTATTTGTTTTTTTTACAGATAATAGAGTTAAGAAAAATTTTACCAGAGTTTTGTTTAATGTCTGAGAAAATAGTGATGTTATATGCAGGAAATGAAAATACCAGTGTTGAAATAAGCAGGAAATGAAAGCATTATGCTTTATGGAAAAATGGTGGGACCAAATAAAAGTGATGTTATATGCAGGAAAATGTTATATCCAGAAATGTTATAACAGGGTTCTACTGTACTTTAAAGACTAGAATGTAGATGTGTGACCTATTTTGATAAGATTTGTATTAAATTGGGAAATTTAATCTTATTTCATAAAATTTATTAAGTAATCCATCTCGATCGAATCCAGGAGAATACAGTAACTTGTGACAGTACAGTATTGTACATTATTGCAGTGTATTATCCTGCTGGCGTGTTTGGTCTTGCCATTTGAAAGTTTTCCGAGCAGAAGTATTTTTGTGCTCTATAGGTTCCGTGAGAGTATCGGTTTGAAAGTAGTGAAGGCGTTGAAAAGGGAAGATGTAGGTGTAACGCATGCTGCAATAGACATGGTATGTGCTCTGATGCATCCCATGCATGATAATTATGACCTACGACAAGAGCAGCTCAACAAGTCTTCTCTCCTGTCTTCCAACAAGTTCCTAGAGAGTCTCCTTGAAATGTGGATTAAGCATGTGGTGAGCTAAAAAATCTGTTTTTTTTTTCTTGTAGTTAACACAGACTAGACCTACCTAATCTTCTTCCAGTTTGTCTCACTTGCATACAGTGTGTTCCTGTGTTCTTACTCAAGTTTCTGGAGGGTTGGAAACTCTGCCTGCAGTTTAGCTTACTGCAACCCAACTGCCAAGGGAAGGGTTGCAGGTCTTTAAACACACACTAATTGTAGCTAACCAGACAAATCAGAAATTACAATACTAGGTTGGTTAAGCGAATTTGCAATGGAAGAATTTATTTTCAGTTTACGGTTATTACAATACAAATGCAGAGCCTAAAGTTCCTTTTTTGGCATATTATTAGACTGTATTTAATGTATTCAATAAAAATGTGTTCAACATGTAAAACAACTTAATGGAGTTTCTGTCATCATTGTAATATGTAACTGTCATTCACTTGGTTCATCCTGAAAGAGTAGTGTTGGTTGAGTTATGCTTTTGCGACTCTTACCTCTATCATATTTCATTTTATGCACCGATTGGTTGTGATTTCAGTATAAAAAATATATTTAGAGTACTATTTTGATATTTATAGACATTTACATCTACACTAGACCCCCGATTTTACGAACCCTGGATTTAACGAAGGTAGCGATTCTACGAATACAATCTCAGGAACCCTAAAAAAAAAAAAAAAATTATATGACAAAAAAATTGTAAGGAATTATGTTGACAATGAATAAAACATACTGTATCTAATTCACGGCATTAAAATATGAATTGTAGAGTTGCAGTTATTACTTGGTAAGTCACAATATTAAAAATAAAACAAAAATAGCGAAAATCCGTTAAAAAATGCGGCAGTGACAGTTTGAAAACCGCGCGGCGGCGCCTGTGCCAAGCCGGCCGGCCTGTCTCCGTCAACTACGACGTATTAGGATCTATATTGAGGTCGTACTATAGACACAAAGGTCCAGCGCATGCGCATATTGCTCATTTAACTATAGTACAGCCTCCTTCTAGGCTGTTTCACGACGTCTTATATCTCTCTCGTCTCGCGCCGAATGAGTTTACTTTTTTACACGAACCCTATAAATAATAGCGTGATATTTTTCTTTATTGCGTTAACACTATACGTACTTAAAACAATTAACTTGGCGCATAATTTGCTTAAACAATGCGTTACTGCGTGTCGTAAAACGTGCGTTTCACAAGTGAGCACGATAATAGCGCTACCTATTTTCCAAGTGTAGAAACATTTGTCTCCGGGTACGTCGAACTTGGAAAATAAATAGACGTTCATGTATTACGTAATCCCGGAACTCCTAATTTATTTTTACCGCATATACTGACTGAGAAAGTGATTATTTTCATTCACTTATACATGTAATTCTAGACGATTTTAGGTAAGAATGTCACAAAATGGCGTTTTTGGAACAACGTCAGTATATACTACGGTGCTGCTATCTATCTGCCATCTTGTGAACGTCCGTACAGTTGCGCTATCTGTCCGCCCTGCACGCTACTAGTATCTACGTTCTCGTACAATTCATCAACAACGTCGAGGGAATGTTTTTAGGTTTAAGTTATATAAAACGGCGCAAAGAATAAATACATCCGCCTATTCCTTCTTTCTTTGGTGAATAATTTACAGGGGCATTTTACTAGTAAGGAATGCCTACTTTTTTTTCCATTAAACGCTACGCAAATCGGGCTATTCGCTCGTGAGAAGGCACTCGACAGCTCGGTTTTCTCTTTTTTTTAGGACAAAGGTCGATCATATCTATTCATTGTTTAGCGGTGTTCTTTTGATCGTAAGACGTCTGCCTATTGATATAAATTTATATTTCAACTATCACTTGCGTTATTTTTCCGTTAAATGCTACGGAATTCGGTCTATTCGCTCGAGAGAAGACACTCAGAATCTCGATTTTCTCATTTTTCTAGGAAAAGGATTGGTCATATCTATTATTTAGTGGTGTTCTTTTGATTGTAAGACGTCGGACTATTGATATAAATTTATATTTCAACTATCACTTGCGTTATTTTTCCGTTAAATGCTACGGAATTCGGTCTATTCGCTCGAGAGAAGACACTCAGAATCTCGATTTTATCATTTTTTGGGGACTAGGGTCGGTCATATCTACCGCTCAACCGTGTGACGTCTGGCTACTGATATCAATTTATGTTTACATTATTACGTTAATTAATTTCCCGTAAAACGCTAAGGAAGTCGGGGCCTAGAGACACTTTGCAGAAAAAAATGCAATTTTTAAAATTTTCTGTTAATGAGGGGGGGGGGGGGGAAAAATAAGCCGCTATCGAATTTACGAAGGTAGCGATTTTACGAATGCGATGAGAGGAACCGTGAGTATTCGTAAAATCGGGGGTCTAGTGTACTAAAGTATGTTCTAATGTTTTTATATACTGCTGTGTTTGTTTGTTATATATTAATTTATTGCTGAGCTGGCAACTGGCTGTGAGGTGCTGCCAGAATAAAAAAATATGTGCAGTATTTATATGAAAGAAAAAAGATAAATGTCTTGATATAATGTTGAAACATATAGAATTGTTCATACTGAAGTGAAAGGAAAGTTGACTGGACAATACTAATGCCATTAAAACAGTTTCATCTACGTAACTATGGGTTTTTAAGGCATCATGGTGTAAGTTCTGTGTGTATTTGTGTACGTGCCATCTTGTGCGAGTATGATTGCTTTGTCGCACTCTGACATGCTTAGAAACATCTGTGTTATATGTACATTCATTACTGTACCAACGTGTTTTCACAGTAAAATCCAGACAGAAATCTTCTTTTTCCTTAGCTTGAGACAGGTTGGTAGGCTGTAACTTCTTGATCCATCTATATTCTCTTCAGTCTGCAGATGTTTTTCTTCCTTTTGGAGTGCACTGCAGCAGTAGTTTTGGGATACATTCATCATCCTTTCTTTCTGTATGTTCTTTCCACTCATTTCTATTTTAATCTTTTCATTTCTGTAATTCCTGCATTCTTCCAGATGGTCTCATGTTTTAATCTGACTCACTGTTCTCAAAAGTCTCATCTCTGCTGTTTGGACTCTACTATCTGTTCTAAGAGTTCACAGTCCAGTTTTCACGTTCATATAATCCATTGGGTACTGCCATAACTTTATAAAACTTTAGCAGTGGGACCATTGTCTTTTCATCAATATGCTTTAATTACCTATGTTGCTCAAGTATTTCCAGTTTTGTGTTTGTAGGTTCTGTATATACATGAAACACAGTAGAATGACATATTTCTCCACATGGTGGCTATTCTTTGCTTGTTGAGCTAGCATCCGCAGGTGTAAAGGAGTGTTTGTATTTATGCAGAAATAAACTACCATACGTAGTTCCACTGGCCGCAAATTAAAATTATTTTTTATTGGAGTGGAGAGATTTATATAGGTAGCCCTTATCAGCAAGATCTTTATTATTCATACAGGTGAAGAAACAGTGAAATGCAAGGACAGAAGAGCCCTGTGAAAACTTTCTAGACAATAGCCACAGTCTCCATGTGTGAGAAAGAGAATCAACCCCATCCAGCAGAAATTGAACATAGATCGTATTGGTGCAATGCAAGTGGCCCGACCATCACACTTTCATTTCCCACTATTTTACTGAGATGTGTTGTAAAATATAACTACAGTTCATGATTTGTTGTTGATGATATTGTGAGTGAAATTGCAGTGTATATTGTTTAATACGAATATTCAAATTCACAATTTGTAGGTGCTGTAGCAATTTGTTGGCAAGGTTGGTTTATGAAAGTTATGTGTGGTATTTGTAGGTTGATGGTGTTTTTAGAATTGTTCTACATGATGCATTTTCATTTTATATGTGACTGTTGAATTGTTTTTTCAGAGCCATGGAACTGGTGCCCTTGTAGTATCAGCCATGTTAGATTTTCTGACATTTGCGCTGTGTGTACCATACAGCGAGACAACGGATGGGAAACATTTTGACAACCTGTTGGAAATGGTCGCCAACCGTGGCCGCTCCCTTTTTCGGCTCTTTCAGGTATAAAAAAATAATTTATTGGAACATAGTCAAGCCTCACTACTACGACAAGCCGTGGTTGCCGAGAAATTTGTTGTAGTTGCCTAACTACTCTGCTTCAACACCTAAAAAATTATTTTTTTGTTTAATTGCATTTTTTGGTCTAAGTTTGTGTTAAACTGTTGCTGGTGTAAAACAGGCAATTTTCAAAAAAGTAATAATGATTTCATTTAATAGGCAGAATTTTTCTGAAGTAATTGATACCAGACAAGTGTATAATACTGTAGTTACCTAGGTTACAAAAATTTTAACAGTGAGAGCGAGTTATGAGACACTATTGTGACTTGTATAGGCAGAGTTGCATAACAGTGTGCATGCCTTGATCCTTCTTCATGCCGTACTTGGTGGCGGCAGATGAATGACATCAGGGATCTAGGTATGTACTAACCAGTCAAAACAATGTGGCAGATTTTTCTCTTTTCTGTTGGACAGGTTATGCGTTTGCCAGCAAAAATAAGCAATGCCAACATTGGTAGTTATACGTTTCGTGCGCTACTCATGAACTGTGTTTTGCGGTGGCACAAAGTTAAATTCGAAGCCAATATTGAGTAACAGAAGTGGACATGCATGCCCGCTTTGACTTTGATCAATGTCGCAAGTTTGTGGTTTTATTCCGGCATTGTGCTGATCGGAAGCATGTCTGACCTGTGTTTTAATCTTACCAAATGTAGATATACTGTTCGTTGAAAAGCTCGTGCTCGTTTAACACATGGCCCACCACTCTTAGTGTTTATTGCTTTTTTTTTTCTCCTTCGGCTGTCCAAACAGATTCGTTCCAAAAGAAATTAGAGGTAGCCAACCACTCTCCTCCCACTCCTTCCCCTCTCGGGCGTACAATACTTTAACAGTGCAACTGACGGCCCATATGGATTTATTGACACATGAGACAATAATGCGTCCTCTCATTTGCCATTCTTGCTGCTTATCTCAAAGAGTTCAAGGTGTGGGCAGTAAAATCTGAGCTGTAGCAAGCTAAACAAAGATAAGCGCGAGTAGTGTGTTTGTGTGAGTGAAAGGGAGAAAAAATGTGAAAGATTCTGAGTCATCAAGAGGCTTGCCCTGCTTTGCTTCACAGAATAGCCTCGCTTTGGTGTTACGCACACTGCCTAACTCACCAGGCACGCAACATAACACACTAGGTACGCGCTGAAAGTGTATTCTAGCAGTTTTTTTTGTATAGCTGCAGCTTAATGATTTACTGTAACCATTTATATTATTTCTGAATTCTAATGAACTTATCTAAAGTAAACTTTCCTGCTTGCTATATGTTATATTTTTCCATTTTATTTCTTTTAAATTATATTTTATTTTACGGAGATTGAGGATATTATCATAGTTGCGTTGTTGTCGTAGTAGGTGATGTCTTGGTTGTAGGGCTCGACTGTAAATTGGAATGCAGTATGTACTACTGGTAAATATGTTACAGTATTTTTATGGTATGTGTACCAAAATTTTTTTATAGTTTTGCTTTACATATTTTTTCTGAGTTTTAGTTGATGTGTGTTAAAATTAGCCATAATTTTCACAAATTTCTTCCCTCCGTTATGATCCTTTTTACAGAAACTGTGAGAGTTGACACACACGGTGAGTCAAAAGAAAAGGGCAATATTCTGGGATGTGATAGTACTGGTCTTTATGATCAAGATAGTTCATATGAACATGTGACGGTTGTCAAGATAGCCTTGTTTGAATGAAAAACACTGATAACCTGTCAAATTATTCTTATTATTTTGTTTGCTTTAATTTTCTTGTTTTATGTACATAATCTTTTGTCTATTTATATGAAGTGCTTTTTTTAGAATATAACCCTTAATGATGATGATCTCCGGTATTCTTCAAACTTGTTCTCTTTACCATGATACCTGTTGTCCAGTTCTTCTCACTATGCATGCAGCTAGCTCTGTATTACCTAGGACTATGTTTGTGACAGCACCCCTCGCTGGCTGTAGTGAAAGGTGCTGGCCTGGTGATGCGTGCTGTGATCGAGGAGGGAGAAGCGGAGGTGGCGGCCCGCATGCAGGACCTAGCACTGGCAGAGGGTGCCTTGCCTCGACACCTGCTGACATCGCTCTTCACCCAGGGCTCAGACGGCCGCCTGCTGACGCACAGACAGCTTTCCCGACATCTGGTTGGTCTGTGGGTTACTGGCCACCCCACCACTATGGGCCTACTGAAGAGGATAATGGTAATGTTTCTTCATGTTCACGCAGTTCGAACCCAGCATGTACTACAGTGTGCATATAGTCAACAACCAATCCTTTAGTGGGATGTGTACAGTAGTGACAAAAATGAGCATCAATAAATCACACACACACACATTTTTATTCTTGTATATATGTAGTAAGAAATTGCTGTTAGTACATTATATATATATATATGTATATATATATATATATATATATATATATATATATATATATATATATATATATATATATATATATATGTGTGTGTGTGTGTGTGTGTGTGTGTGTGTTTTTTTTTAATCATTTAATCACTTAAGAATTTTGATAAAATTTCTCTGAAAATTTTTGTAGGCACTGCAGTGAACAGTTCTAAACAGTTTTAATTATAATGGTAAGCTGTTAGTGAAAAGCAAATGTGTACTGAATGGCACATTTTCCTGCAGATTAAATTTTCTTTGCATATACTTACTTTCGTCCCTTGAGTACAAGACATGTAGCAATATAAATATTCTGATTCTGTTTTTGATACAGTATTTTTTCACATGTATGGTAGCTGTGGGAAATTTTTAAGTTTGCACATGGACATAATATATAATTGTAGTTGTGCTTATTTCTTTAATATAGATTCCACAAATTATTCTCATTTACGGGTAAATGGTCAGGAGTTTATGCATGGATATGTATTAGCACTTATAGAATGAAGACTACTATACAGTACTTAATTGATTAAGATACATTTGAGTTTTCGTATTCAGTAATGTAAAACAACCTTGTTATAAAATTGTGGCCTACATAAACAAATTTTTTTGGGATTCTGCTATAGTCTCTTGATAAAAAAAGTTTTTTTAGGGGTCTGCTACAGTCTCTTGAAAAAACTGTCACATTACTGTATTTATAAAAAGGATTTTAAGTACGCATGTGTGCAAGTGATGTCTTTTAGCTCATGTTTTATAATATGCATGAATATGTACAGTGCAACTAGTGTGTTTATTTTGCGTAGTGAAACTTTTATCTACCGTATATTTTGTGAGGTTTGTGTGTTGAACTTAACGCATGTGTTTAGTATCGCAGTTTGTTCATTCGTGTGTATAAGAGGATACGGCAAAGAGTATTTTTGACAGGCAGAAATTTTAAATTTGTTAGGTAGTATTGTGTTTATTGCAATGTTTCTTCTGAATGTTAGTGAACCATGGATTGTGCCGTAGCCATCTGGCCTTCTAGTTTTCTTGGACTCCGAGGAAAAGGTGCCAAGCTCAGCTGTGGAGCAGGAGATGCTGAATAATCGTGACAACCTGAAGATTGCTCAGGACCATGCTAGCAGGAATCGCAAGGGGCCCCAGTGGATCGCTATTGAGAGACAACTTCGCTTGGTGGAGAAGCATGTTGAGGTTAGGACTAATACTTACTGTGGTTATAGTGAAGTACAGTGTTCCGAGTGCGATCAGTGACCTGGAGAATTAGTTTACTGTATCATAATAGTGACTACCAATGTACTTAGAATAGATTTGTTTGTATTTGTATGTGCATGTGTGCTTGTACATGCACGTATGCATGTGCAAATTTTTTTCTTTAATCTTCTACAATCTTTCACCTTGCCACTCATCCTCACCATCTCTCTTATCTGTACTGTTACACAAGCATTTTTCCTTTCTCTTCTGCACTGTACCTCTCCTTTTTCTCTCACAAACACATTCATGATCCAGAACATTTCAATATTGTAATTTCATAGTGCCTTGGAGATAAATAGTGGATAGCATACAGCAGCAAAGGTAATTTGTTGGAGCAGTTAATATCACTTAGGTATTTCACATTCCTCCCTTTTAAGCATCATAATGTAGCCAGTGCAGCACTTAAGAAACTTCTTGCAGCTTTGTTGCTTCATTGCTGACTAAAAACACCTAGAAGTGTTTAGCTGATGACAACATCCAAGTTAGGTTAGACTCGTGTGTGGGTTTACACATGCAGTTGAGCCCCGCAACTGCATCAGCTACTGCAACAACACAGCTACGACAGTATTCTCAATCCCTGCCAAAAAATATTAAAATTTAATAATTTTAGAAGGAGTAAAATGGATAAGGTTAACATTTTGCGAGCACAAAAGATTTTTTAAAATATTGTTTGGTCATTAGAATTAAGTAATAATTTGTGGCCCAGAATTTTTGCAAATGAGAAGTAACCGTGAAAAAATGAGAAAGTCTCTTACGTCTGCTATAAAATGTTAAATTCTCTGGGCAAGCGCCTACATCCTCGGTGGTGTGGCCGGGCACATTAGCCTGCTGCTCTGTCGCTTGGGCTTAGTAGTGTATGGTTGACAAGAAGAGGCTTGCCTCAATACGGTAGAACCCTGTTATAACGTTTTTCAAGGGACCATGGAAAAAAAAGTGTTTCCGTATTTACTCGCATAATGGCCGCACCACTATTTTGAAAGGCCTAGAGCAGTATTTTAAAAACTCCGAATAATGGCAGCACCCCATATTTTTCAACATGGGACACAATAAAGTAAAACTCTGTTAAGATGTTTACCAAGGGAACAGGTTTTGCTATGGACTTCGCCAAGAAAACATCTTAGCCAGAATGGCAAAAATGTGATCTCCAAAACACGACCGTTGCAAACGTTCGTCGATCGGAAGCGCGGCGCACTGGCACGCATGACTAGATCCTTTGTTTTTCGTGCCTATTAGACGTGGCGGCAGAACCAAGCATATACGTACCAGACACGATGAGTCACGCTCGCTTGTTGATGCGCTGTTGCCACGATGAGTCACGCTCGCTTGTTGATGCGCTGTTGCCACGATGAGTCACGCTCGCTTGTTGATGCACTGTTGCCACGATGAGTCAAGCTCGCTGGTTTACGCGCTGTTGGCACGATGAGTCGCGCTCTCTGGTTGATGATGCTCTGTTGATAAATGTAACGGCGTCTGGAGAGTTGTGACGTTTTAAGCGTGAATCGGATTTGTTTATAAACTACTTCACGGGCAATATTAGCGTACATGTAATGGACCGTAAAATGTAAACGTCTTGTGCGGGATGATTTTGAACAACTTTAATTGAGTGATGCACATGAATGGATTAACAAGATTTTATAGTCTCTAAATTTTTCCATGTTTACTGTACTATACACCGACAAAATCTTTTTCGTTATTTTAGAAAAATGGTCACGCTATGGACGAGTAAATATAAAAAAAATGTCCATTTGTTATATTCTACACCATACAAAATTTAGAAGATATTTTTTTTGAAAACCCTTCATAATGGCCGCACCCCATTTTTTGGGCCTAAAATTTGGTCAAAAAATGCGGCGATTACGCAAGTAAATACGGTATGCAGGAAAATGTTCTAAGCAGGAATTCATATTTTTGCATCAGTAATTGGATATTACACAAAGGTAACTTCCAACTTCACAATTTATGTACAGTAAATCAGACTATAATTAGACTAATGATGCTATAGTTAATGTGTAATTAGAAACCCGATTAATACATACATTGTGTGTATAATGTACACCTTCCTTCTGTCGGTTCATGATCATCACCTTTGGGATCTCACTCACTAATATCACTGTAATTTACGCTTATGAAACTTTCCCAAACATAAACTTGTTATTTAATAGTTGTTTATAGTCCACAGCTTACTTATTATGTCTAAAGTAATACTGTAAATAAAAATTTTGCCTTAGTTGTGGTTATTGTTTGAGAGAAAAATGATGTTATATGCAGGAAATGAAAAATACTAGTTTGTTGTAAACAGGAAATTAAAGCTTTATGCTTTATGGTAAAATGGTGGGACCAAATAATAGTGATGTTATATGCAGAAAGTTACCGTATAAACCCACGTACCACCCGCCCCTGTGTAAGACCTGCACCCTGATTTTTAGAATGACATTGTGGGATAAAAAGTTTTGGAACAGATCTGTTTGTAGAAAATCGTTTTGTATGAGAAGGGAGTTTAGTTTTAAACAGTCACAAATATTAAAGAATTACAATGTAAAATGTATATTTTTTTGGTCACTATGTTTAATAACAATGACAAATAGAAGCCGGGTGAGTGCTGCGTAGCACTGTAGCGGGCGACAGATAAGATCTAACTGGCGCGAGCGTGACCTTGCCAGCCCAGCTGTTACCGTTTGCTCTCTCACTCCCGCCTCCTTGTCTCGCGCTCGGCAATGAACGATCGATAGGGCATGCGTCTCATCCCAGTCACGCGATGATTTCCGGAAACTTCGCTGCCGCACCACGAAACGCACGTCTTTCACCACTGGCCATTTGTAGTTTGTCTTTATTCTTCCTCCAATCTCGCACACACGATTCGTCGACATCGAATTTTCTTCCCAGGGCACGGTTACCGAACTCTTCCGCTTCACTACTAATCTTTAATTTTTCCGCAACTGTGAATGAACGCAGCCTCTTATGACTCATTTCTACTTTCAGCTATGAATACACATATGAAATCACTCTGTACCGGTACTTAACGGTATGTGCTGTGCTTCGCTATCACGCTCGAGATGTTTGTGCGCAGTAAGCTGCAATGTGGCAACACCGAATGGAATGTGACCTTCGCTGCTGGCTCTACCTCCCACCCCCTCCCCCTTCCAACTCGCTTCGCTCCACCCGCCCATTCCATCCTATCTTAAACCGTCTGGCATCTGCACAGTGCACAACACAACCGCGCGGCTGACATCATTCCACATGGTTATCACAGCCGTTACGTGAATTAATTAAGTCATTTGTCAAAAAACTAGGGTTCACTCTACCTCGCACAATACCTTGCTTAAGGATAATGGTGGCAAGTTGTACTACGGCAGTGCTTTTTCGTCAGTGCAAAAAAGGCCCAAGTGCAGTTTGACCAATTTACCACCCGCATCCCACTTTTAGAAACTTATATTTTCGCTAAAAGGTGCGGGTGGTACGTGGGTTTATACGGTATAACAGGGTCCTACTGTACTCGCACAAAGGAGAGAGAACAATAAGAGCACATCATCTCTCTCTCCCTCCCTCAACCATCTTGTACATAAACACAGCGAGTTTCCAACTCGTGACCGGAGTGAGAGGGGTAGGAGGGAAAGATAGTAAGACTTGCGCCTAGATCCAGGCCATCCTAAGCACTGTGGCGCATGCGAGATAACATCTTGTCCCTCCACTCGTCTTTTCTCTTACCAACCACCCATGCTCTTTCACTCCAGCTTTGTGTAGGAATTTACACAAGAGATTTTTTTGCAGCGCGTGTTACTAGGAGACGAAGTATAACTTTAATGATTGTGTGTCATCTTCTCACATTTTATTTTTTTTACATTAGCCTCCAGCAACACAGGAAATTACTAATATTTCTCAGGTATGGTTCTCACTAGCTTGTATGTTTGCTCATCAACAAGCATCAAAACAGCTATTAAAATATACTTAACAACATGTACTATGGTTTTACCATTACACTGTTATGTTCCGGTGACTTGGTAACTATTTGGGAAATGTGCAAGGTACAGGGGTCAATTCCCATGTCCTCCTGGGTGTAAATTTGTATTTGTTTAAAATGGCCACTGAAATTTGTCACAGAATCAGCTTGGGATACCATATTTCACCGCATAATCGTCACATATTTTTTGCCAAATTTAATACAAAAAATTGTAGGCGCAACCGTTACTCTAGGAAAATACTCATGGTAATTTTTTTTTTAACTACAGTAACTTTTTTTGTCTCTGACCCTTTTTATTATAGTAGGTCTGTAATTTTGGCAGAAATATTGATGTATAAGCCCTGAAAGAATAAATTTATACAACTTACTAGACAAGAAGTCAGCTCAGGAGTGTTGAGGGTCTCCCTTTACAAGAAGCTGGCTCCGGGGAATTAGGGGTCTCCCTTCACAAGAAGCCAACCCCAGGGTAGGACTCTCTCTCTCTTTCTTTCTTTCTCTCTCTCTGTGAGTGTGTGTATGTGTGTGCGTGCGCGGGCACGTGCACGTGCGTGCCGAGAGTCGGGAGTTCTGGGGAGCTGCCTTCGTACTCTTTCGGGAGTGCCGGATTGACCTGGACTGAAGGCTAAGCTGCTGACTGATTAGCTGGGCACAGCGCCCGCCTTGTATACCCGTGAGGAGGGCTGAATGTACCGTTAACAAAATGGCCGCTCGAGGCCGTCTGCATCTATCGGTGTGCCACACTTGCGCAAAGGAAATACTGTACTCTCTCGTGGCATGAAGTTACTCTGTTACGCAAATTAACTTCCCAACTTGAATTATAAATGTGCATATTGCCATTTAACATTATAATCAATACACATAAATATTTATATAATAAAATCACATTTCTATTCAACAACAAACAAGTATAATTTATATTAATGTGCGTTTTTCCCATGATCGCTGTTTAGTGCACTTTTACAGTGTCTGTTCACGGGATTGGCACTACAATACTTGTGAGGCACTCGGCCGTATTTGTAAATAAACACTAGTATAGGTTAACAAATGTTATGAAGGCAGTTATGCATGGAAAATAAACACTGGATAAACACTAGGACGTAAGTAAATACTGTTTCACAATTAAGGCTTTATCTTCGCAGTCTTACATGCTAAAATATTATCCTTAAGTAAAGCTAAATGGCAAAGATGTGGGCGAATACTGGTGCCCTTAGGCCTAAATGATAAAGTATTAAAAATCGGGGACGAGCGTTAACATAATTTATAAGGGGACGTGACGGCGTCGCGTCAAGTACAAGCTATTTCATGGGGAAAATAATTGATTGTTTGGTAGTTTTGAATTCAGGACTGAGGAAATTTAATCACTCATTAAACAGCTGTTTCTCCAGCAACACACACACAGAAGTAAATTATCATTTATTTGTTGTCTCCAGGATGTGGTTCGTTTTCTGTGATCTAGCCTTTGAGTATGATTACTACTGTAATTCTTAAGGCATCCACCTACTTGTCGTGTGTTTGTGTGAGTGAGGCACGGCATCAAGGGCGAAGTTGACCAGCTCATCTGGTGCAGTATCAGCTCTAATGCAAGACACTGAAATGGCTTGCAGTGGTATTGTAGAACACTCGCCTGACTGACACTTTCAGAGGTGACCCCATCTTTTTATTGGTGAAAAGTTTGAAGCAAAGAATATTGCGCGTTTCTAAAGTAGTTTCACACATATGTAGTTTTTCAGATATAACAGGTTGAAAAATCTGTTTTTAGAAAGTTTGAGGGTTTCCAAAATGATCTTTCCGATTGATGCAATGTTTTGAAAGTACTAAGTAGTTAAGACAGGAAGAAGGAAGGGGGTACATAGTGAGAGAGGGACGGCAAGGAGGACGAACACTGCGTATGTGCATGCACAACTGTGCTTAGGATGCCTAGGTCTAGGCGCTAGTGACAAAATGAGGAAGGCTATGCTGCCGATGCCTGGCCACTTGTCAGGTGCTCCCAAGAAACTTCCGCGCAGCTCAGATGATTACTACTGAATATTGGCTTCGAACTTAACTTGGTGCTGCAGCTAAATACAGTTCACGACTAGCACGTGAAATAGTCACTACCAATATTGGCATTGCTCATTTTTGCTGGCAAACACACCACCTGTTCAACGTTCAAATGAACAATTACATTCGCCTATCCAAGCTGATTTTTTACATGTCTCGGGAAAACGCACAAATTATTAGATGCGTGCCAGTGTGAAAGGGCTCTCAGAGTTGTCATGAGAGCACATATGCTAAAAAATTTGCTACACTCGTCAAACTGATTACTACATGTACTACGCCATGAGTAACGTGACATTCACCTCAACTGTTTGCCTTTTTTGTGCCGGCGAGGTGTGTTTATATTTCAGCAATACATATTTATTTTATGGTGAACGCTAGAGCACAGTGATAGAATAACCTGCTGCACATTGCACAATAGCACGTTCTAACGAAACAACAAAACACTTCTCTCCATCTTAGTTCTCGTGCTGTCTGCCTCCGCATTTTTTCGACTCCCGCATGTTGTTCATCTGCCACACGGCAGCAGCTAAGTATATCACAAGGAAGGATCTAGGCCAGCGCATAGTTACACAACACCGCCTATGCATGGCACTTCATTCATCGCTCGTGCTCACTGTTAATATTTTTCGAAACTTGGTAACTATTATAGGCTTTTCTGGTATCGATTTCTTCGGAAAAATTATGCCTATTAAATGAAGTCGTTATTACTTCTTGAAAATTATCTGTGACTGTTTAACACAAATTTAGACAAAAAAATTTTAAAGCAGTAAAAGTAGGGTAGTTTGGAAAAGGACGACAACGCAACTACGAAAAATTTCTCAAATACCGTGGCTTGTCGTAGTAGCGATGCTTGACTGTAGTTTTTAGTGGGAAGTTAAGGGAATCGATTTTGTTGTGTAGGTTAGAATATTTGAACAAAAGAAATAAAATGTGAATGATGTTCAGGTTGTGAGTTTAGTTGTATTTGTGCTTTTGCCAGCATGCGCTACAGCATTGGGGAGCGAGAATAGGTTTGGAGCAACGCAACGAAAAGCAGCGTGAGAGGCCTATAGTCCTGCGCAAGAGGCGAGAGAGGATCAAGAGTGAAGCAAACTGGCCATTATTCTATTACAAGTTCAACTGTGACCACACTGAACCGAATCTCATCTGGAACCACAAGGTAAGTTTGTCTTTACAAGAAATTTTTGCAAAAATTTATTGTACTAGAACATGTATAAATGGAGCCTTAATTGGCGCAGTGACTAGAGCACTCGCCCCCCACCAAAACATGTTTTACAACAAATTGGCTCGTCGCTGCCTTTTGTGTTGCGGGTTGTGATTCCCGAGGAGGCTGAAGGCCTCTGGCTGAGACTGAGTGGGTTGATTGCTTATTGCAGCGCCTATGGGAGCAACGATCAAGCTAGTGTGCGCCCTAGTAAGTGAAGCCGGGGGGAACTGCGTACCAGTCGCACAAAAGAGGGGATTACATCACTATATCGGGACAGGTTTCCTTCAATCACTCACCTGTTAAAAAAACTCTCGTAGGAGTCTGTTTGAGATCTAATAATGGCTTGGGCTCAAAGCAGGCTTCTGCCCGCAGTTGCTGTACCCGTCGAGGACACTGCGGCATAGCCTGGGGTGCGACTTGACAGGACTCAAGAGAGGCGGAGGCCTCTGTGGCCATGTGCCGTAAGATCCGATTGAATGAGTCTCTGTTGCGTTTGCGTATGCGCCTCTTCTTGCAGGGAGGCGTTTGTTTGTCGTTCACAGACTCATTGTTGCGTAAGAGGGCTAAACAGTGAGACTGGCAGAACTCCTCAAAGGAGAGCTGTGGTCCAGAGAATTTTTGAGGAGAGGGAATTAGACAGAAAGCTCGTGGGGGAGAGCACACTGACGACGGCATTCCTGAGTGGCCCTTACCTTTGGATCATTAAAGGATACTACGTCTTCAGGACAGATATGAATCTCAAGGATTTTTGAGGAATCACTCATTTGGAAGAATAGAGTTTTGCTTCTGAATAGTACGTACTGTATATTGCACCAATAAGTTCACATATTTACATTCACTGATCCACTGATAATAATTAATCACTATTTTTACACATGTATTTACACTTTATTTACATAGGTTTGTACACTTAACACTGATCCATAACAGTTGGATGTAGTCAGATAGCAATTTTCATTTTTTATATTCGTGAGCCTCTATGCACTGCTGTTTGTACAACATTTACCATAGATTACTGTATTGCAACTTTCAGGTAGCGCACTCGTTTCGGCTAAAACGAGCATTACCGTAGGGTGTGTTCCCTTTTAAAATGTGCAGCACGGGAGATGTGCGACACCGCCTCCTCCTTTCCAGCCTCTCTACACGTCCCTGTAGTGTAAGGGGGGTAGTGGATGACTCCGTTCACAAGAGAAGTCGACCCAGGGTGGTTGAGGGCCTCCCTTTACAAGAAGTCGACCTCAGGAGGGTTGAGGGTCTGCAAAAAGGGTTGCCTCGGTAGAGTGGAGAGCTCCCTTAACAAGAAGCCACCTCTGGAGATGTGGAGGGCTCCCTTTACAAGAAGCCAGCCCCAGGGTTGGACTATGTAGTGTAAGATGATGGACCAGAGGCAGGACTGTCTGCTGCAGGCAGAAGTGCCACCCTAACACCAAACATTCCTCTATAGAAAAATACAGTATTTATTCCAAAACTACTGATAAAAATTTAGAGGTGTGCACTATACACAGAAAATACAAAAAATATTTGTGGAAAAGAAGAAGACTTATGGAAGGGGGCAGGGAAGGGGTAAGGCGGAGTTGTAGTTGTAAACTGGCAGGTGGGGAGGCAGCCTCCATCATTATTACTCTTTCATTTTTTTCCCCTCTCCCCCTCTATCACTGCTGTAACTGTCGCTGCTAAAACCCTAATTTTTTTTGTTTGATGTGGCAGGAAAGTTAATGGGTGGTGGTGGAATCAATATGGGAAGTTAATTTTCACGTCTGATCAGCTATCTTTCCATGGAGAAAGAAAGAAAATAAAAAGAGTGACTTTTTTTTAGGCAAGATAAGGTGGTGGTGGTTGGGGCTGTGTGAGCTGACTGCAGGCAGGCTATTTTTAGATCGCTGGGGACAAGGAAGAGTCATGCCACACTCCCTTCCCCCCTCCCCAGCCCACTGCCATCCTTTCTGCCATCTCTCTCTAGCCAGTGTGAATGTCATCTTTCCTCTCTCTTTTATTTGTTAGCCACTGTTCCTTCCCTCCTCCCCCTGGCCACGTGTTGCCTGGGAAGTTTTTGATGCAAAAATACCCTCAGGTCTCACTTTAAAAATAAGAGGCCATAAAAACAAGAATTAATTACAAATAAAATTACAATTACAATTATTTTCTGTATTCACTTAGGTTATTAGCATAAAGCATGTAAAAATGTGTCCCTTAAATAATTTGCTTGCTGGGTGCATTCTTAGTACTTTTTATAGTGTTTTGGCACTGAGAAATTCTTTATTGTTTGTTTATATACAACATAAAGAAAAACACTTGGTATGTTATTACACTTCTACTTATCCCATTTGGGATTATTTACATGGTAATAATACTTTGAGACATATTTAACCCTTCGTTTATATAAAAGTAGCATCATAAGTAATGATTGCAAGGTAGGAAATGAGCTAGGTACGTAATTGCAAAGATCTGAGGTATGCAATATCTCTTGCGTTTAGGCCTAACCTCTAAAAGGGACAAGCTAAGGGGGCGAACATCTAAATAGCGAGCGTCAAACTGTTACCGTTTTTTGACGTATGTAGAATTTTTGTATGTGTAATACACATGTCAAAAATTGTTTTTAAAAATTAGGTGTTTGAGCACAAACGCACAGAGTAACCTTCTCACCGCGCCATCTTGATTTGCACTGCCTTCCTTACAGTATGGCGGATAGGCGCCAAGTTCAAACCCACATTAGTACGAAGCACAATATGTACAGAGTAGTACCAACATGGCAGTCGGGAGACCAGTTCCGAACATGTACAAACTTACAACAAATATTATTTACAT